>VDFB02203067.1:0-23007 GCA_007258455.2 Sequoia sempervirens | reverse complement strand
TAAATATATTAAATTGATGACTTAAGACTATAAAGTGAAAAAATAAATCACTTAAGTCAAAAAGTGCGCTCAAGTATTTAAAAGGCAACTATTGAAATGATTTAAATACATTTTAAATGTATTTAATTGCAAAAGTGGCGTCACTTCTTGAAAGTCATGCCTTTTTGCCTTTTGGGGTTATAAGGCAAAAGGAAGCAAATCGACCTCATTATGTGATTATTTGACTTTGCTTCAAACTTCTCTGTGGTTTTTGTTTGAGGACAAGGGTTTCAAGAAATTCTTCTTTGGAGAGCGAAAATTCTTCATTGATGTGTGATTGTGAGACTGTGGAATACCAGTTGAATGGTTGCAACTGTGGGAGCTTCATACGGGAGTTCATCTATGCTTTCAGAGTTATTCTATTCAGAAGTTTAGAGGTTTAAATAAGAAGAGGACTTTTAGATCTGGGATGCCATCTTCACCTTTTTGCTGCTTTCAATAAAGATTGTTCTTCAACATTCAGAGGCCGTACTTTTGCCTTGAAAGGCGTGTCCATCTGGGAATGGCGTGTGAAGCTGGGAGCTAAAACACCTCTCTTTTGGCTCATTTTTGGACTTCATCTTGGGTGTCCAACCTTCTTAGCAATTATTCTCTAGTTTTTGCATGGGAGAAAGTAGACCTAGAGCTTAGGCATTGCATTTATTCAATTTCAACACATCTTGCCTAGCATGTGCAAAATTTCTTTATTTAATTAATCTGGAGGTCTCCAGGTATGTTTGTTGTTCAATCTATAGCAGTTGTTTAACACTTAATACATAAGCAGTTTCTCAAATCTAGCTTAAATTTCAGTTTTATGTACATTTTATGCTTGGCGCCCCTTCTACTTCTATCTAAAATTCTTCTTAAAACATTCAAAAACACAAAAACTAGTCAGTAAAACTCAGAGGTTGAGTTGGAGCCAGTTGGGCTCATCACAGTGGTATCAGAGCTTTTAATCCTGCCAGCGTAGAGGGTTAAACGTTCATATGCATCATAATCAGTTTGGGCCACACAAATTTTACTCACGTAGGAGACCAAGGTTGCAGAGAAACTAGTTCCCGTTTGAGAATAGACCGTTTGAAAATCAATTTGAAGATATACCATTTGATACCATGGGCGACAAGAAGAAAATGAACCACCCAGAAACAATGCTCAAAATGAAGATTTGGAAGCGAGAGATATCCTGAGAGGTCTGGTGGCTGAACAGGAACAGGTGGCGAATGTACTTCAGCAGCTTAGGACAGCCATACAACATTTGGTTGTTCACGGAAGGCCAAATCATGATCAGGAACAGGAAGTATACATGGAGGCCCATGGAGGATAGTTACTCCAGCACACACTTATGACAGGCCTACTCGCCCAATGTTTGTCAGAAACGATCCTGATGAGGATGACGTGGCTGAGGAGGGAGGCGACGTGAATTTTGCTGATAACATCATGACGCTACATGATGAGTGGGATGCTTTGCCCCAGAGAGTTAAGGATCACCTTAACTTTGACAAATTTGTGAGCCAGAAGAGAGAGCATGGCAAGAACAGGATAGATAGGAGGCCTAGAAACAGGAACCATGATCTAAGATAGGCAACAAACAAACTCACTTTGACCAATTTTGATGGCAGTAACAGAGTCACAGCTCGAGCTTGGATGAGTAAAATAGATACCTTTTTGACATTACGTCCAATGGCAAAAGAGGATGCCATAAGGTTCGCAACTCTACACTTGGATGGCATAGCCCATGATTGGTGGCACCATGGCATGGTTACGTTGTAGCGTGACAGGATCACTACTTATCAGGAGTTTACAGATAGATTGGTTAAGAGATTTGACAAACGAGATCCAGAGTTATACTTTAGAGATCTCGCTTAGCTGAAGCAGATGGGTAGTTTAGAATCCTATATTGGAAAGTTTCAAAAGCTCTCGGTCATGGCAACTGGCATATCTGAGAGGAAATTGGTTATACTATTCATAGAGGGTCTAGTTGAACCTATGAAAGGTTGGATCAAGGCTTTTGATTCTATGCCTCATCTGAATTATATTGATACTACCATGAGGACTACAGAAAACTCCCATAATTCCAACCCTATGAGTCTCAGAATGATGAATCAAGGCATGGGGTAGCTCGCTGTCTTGAACCAATAAGGAAAGTAAACTATCAAAGTTTACATCACAAACCTCCAAAGTGGCTGGAAAACACGCTAGAGCCCTTTCCATCTGAAAACTACCACTTCTTTGACCGGTAGTGCTGATCGAACTCTCCTGAATGAGGGACACTCTCCGTGTAAGGTGGCTGGCCTGCCTCCAATCAGCAAGCTCGAGTCTCCAAATCTGATTTTTCCTTAGCCAAGGATCACTCTCAAGAGCCACCAACCTTTCATCTCTCCAATCCAAACTCAAAATTTCTCTCCAATCCATTTGTTCATGAACAAATGGGGCCATCAAGTGGTTGGTGAAGAGAAGGACAACACCCAAAGGTCTGAAAATTTGATCACTAACCCACCAAAAATTCCTCTTTCCACAAGCCATAAACTCCATCAACCCAAGTTGAGAATCCCAAGCATGGATACCCAACCGAAAGTGATTTTCAACACACTGAAAAGAGAATTCAACACAACCCCAAGTGCTGGTCAAAACCAAGTGCATACTCATAAAATAGGCATTCCCTCTGATGAACCTCTGAAACCAATCCATGAAAGCTTCAACAACACTGGAACATGAAACATAAGATGACTTCAAATCCAACTCCCAAAATAGACTAGCATCACTCAACCCAAGGAATGGATTGAGAAGAGTGCAAACACCATGTTCTGGTTCTTCTTCCATCACAAAAAGAGGATTATCATAAGTTTCCTCAACACCCACTTCAAAAAGAGGATTGATAAAAACTTGAAAGTCATTCCTTTCATCTTGCTGCTCCAAATCAGCACATGCAACTTCTGATTTTCTTGAGATACTTTCAAGATCAAACTCCTCTTGAAGACTATCAAGCTCTCCAATCACTTGCTTGATTTTTTCAGCTCTTTGTGCACCCTCTTGCTCCTTGAAAAGTTTGAAGTTAGCAAACTGGTCTTCAACCTCCGTTAGAGCCAATTGAGTTTCTTTCAACATGTCCTTTGTTGATTCGAGCTCCAGAGTGAGCTCATCAATCATACTCTCCTTTGCTTGGAAAACACAAATGGTTTTCTTTGCAACTTCAATGGTGTGATCACGATCTTCAATCAAGTGTAAGTACTCCAATTTCAATGTCTTCAAGGAGTCTTTGACATGTTGCAAATTAGGGAGAGTAACTTCATCCTTAATCCCTTTCAGTCTCTCATAAAATTGAACCTTCCAATAGAGATCTTCAACCAAGCTATGTGTGTGATCAAACATGGATAGAGCTTGCACTTCCTTGTCAATGGACACCTTGAATTGTCTTTCCCACTCATAAGAATGTGAAGATGGTGAACTGTTGATAGGCTGCAACTGAAAATCAGAACCTTGCCCCTTGTCTTTGCTGCCCTCAATGCTGCTCCAACATCCTTGTACTTTACCACCAACATGCGGATGATGCTCAATGCCATGGAGATTATCATTCTCCATGATTTCTTCGACTCTCTTTTTGCAATCAGCGTCTTGAATGGAAAAATCAGACTTGTGTTTGTAAACCTCTTTAACTCTTTCCTCTTCAAGAGCCATATGGTCTTCTAGCTCTTCTCCTTCATCACCGTCTCCTTGGTCAAACATTATGGCAGCATCCAACTTGATCAATGGATCATAATTGTCCGCTGTTCGGAAAGTTTCTATAGCAACATACTCTTCTTTAGTGGTTGCAACCACTTCAAAGAGATCATTATGGAGCTTCGTTGAACAATCTTCTTCTTCAAAGACACCTCCTCCAAAAACCACCTCACCACTTCCAATGCAATCTGATTTTTGATCTTCATCTGGATCAAACGGAAATTCATCCCACAAAGGTTATTTATCATACCTTGGTGCCAACCAACCCGGATCCCAAATTGTAAAAGGCTGATTGTTTTGATCAAAAGAAAAGTACTCTTCATGCTTCTCTTGGAGTGTTGAGTCTTTGAATTGGTCACCATGTAACTCACTTGAACTGATTTCTTCATAAGTCCCTCTCTCCAAGGGCTTAGTTTGATGACAAAACCCAAGTTCACCCATGTCACAAACGTCATAGTGAAGCTGAGAATCTTCAATGTTAGATGTTTTGAAAACTTCATCATCCCTATCTTCTTCGAGACCTTCGTGGGAAAGTATGTCACCAATTTCTTCATGTGGAACTTCTTGGGAAGTTGGGTCAACAACAAGAAGAAAATCCTTCTTCATCAAATCTTCAAAATCAGTATGCATGAACTCATGGGATTCGCCTCCAATATCACTAATATGTCCTTCATCTTCCTTTTCTTCAACGAACCCATCCCAAACAATAGTCCTACCAACATCTTCCGTGAAGTCATTTCTCTCAAGACCTTCATTGGATGAATCCTCATTGGGACTCAAGACTGTTGTTATGTTCTTTTCACCAAGCTGATCTTCATTACTTCCTATTACATGCAAGTCAAGGGAAGTATTATGGGGCTCTACCCTTAACTCTTCACTTGCCAAGGTATCTTCATCAAGCTCACGTTCATTTTGATGTGATATGTGCACCTTGCTTGTGCCATCTTCAATGCTAGATGACTGATTTTTCTCTTCAACTTGCATATTTGTGGGCTACAATTCACAAATAGGCACTTCATCTTCTTCCTTCTTTGATTCTTCAACCAAAGCTTGTTATGCTTCCCTTTTGATCATTTTCCTAATGTGGTCCACCATCTCCAACTTTTTGGGCTTCAGTAATGCCACACAATTCAAATGGGAATCAAATGAAACATTGTACCTATAATCATCTGGCATGTTTTGATATTGCTCACGGAGTTTGGCAGCCTCATGTTCACATTGTCTTTTATACTGTTTGGCATATTCAATGAAATCCCTTACGGCATCACTAACCTTTCCTTCCTCAGATACCATAGTTGAATCTGATTTCTCACGATCCCTGGACCTTAGAAAACGCAACATCTTTGAAACTTCAAAGCCGACATCAACTCACCGACCTCCGACATGTAGAATCTGCTTTTCTATCACTATCCGCCAAGTGAACTCAAGGCAATGATGGCGTGATCTTGGCTGAAATATTCCAGCCAAATTTTTCGCTTTTTCAATTTACAAATTGAGCAGCGCTGCACCGTTATGCCGCTAGAGGAGAAACCAAAACGGCAAGTAAGAAAGTAACTCTAACCGCATCGGCTTTATGATGGCGCAGCATTGGTCGAGGGTCTTCTATTCTAAATGCCGAAAGGGAACTCAACTAAGTATGTGCTACCCAATCCACGCGGAGTGAGGGCGCACCATATGATGGAGTGATTAGCAGAAAGCAAAGCTTGAAATGGAAATGCTGAAAGCCGGAAACTACTCAACACCCAAAAATGCTTGCTCACACGTCCCCATCCTAGTCGCGACACCGGTGACGAGGTTAGCTCTTATCATTTCGATCCTCGTGAGGGCTTCCATTGTGAGTGTGCAGAGGACTGATCCTCAGCTTGCTCATTGTTTGGTAGCTCCAGCTTGTGTCAGTTGGGCCTTCAATCTTCCGGAAGGAGTTTTCAAGAACTTTCTATTTTAGAAAGTTAGGTCGCTTTAAGCCGCTATTTCAGCAGGCACTGTTCTTATTCAAATTTCTAATCTAATTTAGCGGTTTGATGTCTAATGAGAAATAAATAAGGAGTATTTAATGGATTATTAAATATTTAATATTTTGACTTTATAATAAAGTCACTTTATTGAAATATTTAAATATTTAATTATTTGGCTTAATTATAAAGTATTTATTATACTTTATAATAAATTATTAAATGTGACTTAATGAGCATTTTATATTCATTAAAAAAGGGGACGCCAATAATTAATATTTTCTCCTAAGTTAAAGTGCAAATTAAATCATTTAATTTAAATGATTATTTCAAAAGAGAGTTGGGTCGAATTTCTTCAAGGCAATATATACCTTCTCAAGGCAAAATCGAACTATCTTTATTATTATTCAATTTTGTCTTTATTGCTCTGAGCATTGGAGTTTAAAACCCTAGGGTTGCGCATAATCAAGCTTCGAGAATCCAAAACTCTTCGTGAGATTAGCAGACTCCAGGTCATGGATATACCAGCTTGAAGCTTTGCACGGTGATTTCATCCGTGGATCGAGATTGGGTATATTTGAGTTATTTATCTCGTAGATTAGCGTATAGAAAATCATCTTCTTTGAGGCTAATTTCCAACAAAGGAATCTATTCTAGATCCGCAATATATATTGAGGCCGACTTTGTCCTTTACCGTGGCCGGCTACCGTGATTTCTTTCAGAGACTTTCTTGGTCGCATCTTCTCATCTCCGAGGGACGTCAGATTTCGCCTTCCGGTGTTTGGACACCGGGCTTGGTCTACCGAGAGGTCGTGCATTGATTTGTGAGCTTGGAGAGTCTTATCTATTTCTGGCCGTACTTCCTTCTATCAGCTGCAGCCGCCATTAAAGAAACCAGGTTTTTCTTATTTAAATAATTTGTATTTCCTTCATACTTCGTATCTGGCTCTTGTAAATCATCTGGAAGTGAAATATAATGAAGTGCCTACCTTTATTGATCAAGATCTAGGCTTATTTTGAGTTCTTGAATTTATTTAGAATTTATTTTGCATTTCTTAGCAAAATCGCATATTTTATTATTTGCCTGAAAACACAAAAAAATACAAAAATCACAAAACTTGCAAAAAACCTCCAAATATCAGTTAGGGTTTGGAATCGAGAACCACCAGGGTTCTGACAGTGGTATCAGAGCACAGATCTCCTGCCATCCTGTGCTTTTTCAGTGCTTTTTCAGAGTTAAGTGCTTTTCTGGTTGCCTTTTATGAGCCAAGATATTATTCAGTATACTAGAGGTGTAGGGACAGGCAAAGACGAGGATTGGACAGGTCCACCTATCCCTGAAGGTCAGACAATATCAGGAGTACTTGGTTTTCACAGATCCAGTTCTGACGGTAGTGAAAACAGTGTTGCAACCCTAATGGCAGAACGTGAGACTTCCTCAGAGACTCGCAGGGATCCAGGGAAGGCGCATGCAGAGGGTGATATTACCGATGAGGAGTTCAGACGGAGGCATGACAATATGATGGACATGATGTCTCAGTTGATGGGTACCATTAGACAGTACACGCCCACACAGCCTCATTTCATACAGATTGGTCAGACGAGCGGGACTGCACCAGTGGATCAGCCATTAGCATCAGCACCTTGACAGCCGTCTCCGATCTATCAGGAGCGTAGGCCAGGTCAGCCTACTTTCTTACCTAGGGAGACTCCACCACAGACTCCAGGGGCAGAGCATCAGGGGCAGCATCAGGAGTTTCAGCCACACAATGGCATGTCCGTGGCAGACTTGACGAGGTTTCATGGTGAGTACATGTCACTAGCACCTGAGATCCGGCAGGCACTTACATTCCATGAGTTTATAGATGTTTATAAACCCAGAGGAGGAGGCAGATTTGACCGCAGACCCCCACAACATCAGCAGCCGCAGCCACAGGTGAATAGAGATTTGCAGTATGCGGTGAGCAAGATTACATTGCCATATTTTGATGGGTCTGAAAAGACATCAGCGAGGTCTTGGGTCCAGAAATTGGACAATTACTTGTCACTTAGGCCTATGCAGGAGGATGAGGCAATTAAATTTGCTACTTTACATCTTGACGGAGTAGCACATGATTGGTGGCACCATGGCATGTATACGCTAGGCCATCATGCGGTCAACACCTATCAGGAGTTCACCAGCAGACTGATAGAGAGATTTGATAAGAAGGATCCGGAACTGTATTTCAGAGAGTTGGCTCAGCTCAGACAGACAGGCAGTTTGGATTCATACATTGGTGAGTTTCAGAGAGTGGCAGTCATGGTCACAGGGATTTCAGAACGGAGACTCATCATACTCTTCGTTGAGGGTTTGACAGAACCCATGGGAGGTTGGGTTAAGGCTTTTGACCCACCTACACTTCAGGAGGCCATGCGGAAGGCGAGAAGCATGGAGCTTGCAGCACCTCGCAGCAAGTTCAATTCAGGGTCAACACCATACACGAGACCCAATAGGCCTTTTGATAGAAACAATGACAGGAATAGGCCTTTTGACAGAAGAAAGGATCAACCAGATCCTAAGAGACAGAATGCACCACCATTTGACAGGGAAACGTTGAATGAATTGCGTAAGAAAAAGTTATGTTTTTGGTGCAAGGCACCCTATGATGAAAAACATATATGCCCACTTCGTCCGAAGATCAAAAATAATCAAATGGAGTGGTTTTACGAGGGCAAAGAGCAATCAGATCTGTCAGACCAGCAAGCCGATTCCGAGCATTCAGATGATGAGAGGTCCGAAAATGAGGGTGAACATGAAGGTGGAAGGAAGCTACAGGAAGCCCATCTGACTAGCCTTCAGAGAGATGGTTCATTTCGACTTCGTGGACTCTTAGCAGGTCAGAAGGTGATTACCTTGTTGGATACTAGTGCTACACACAATTTTATTGATGCACGTTTAGTGGAGAGGCGTGGCATCCAGACAGAGGCCTTCGAGGGTATTCGAGTCAAGGTGGCTGACGGATATACTCTCAGATGTGACCGGAAGATTACTGATCTTCCGATGAGATTGAACAACTACGAATTCAAGACTGAATTCTATGTTGTTAATATGGGAGATACAGATGTGGTATTAGGGATGGCATGGTTGCATGATTTGGGTGAGTTCACGCTCAACCTACGGGATATGGAGATGAAATTCAAGGTTGACGGGAGACCACATGTCATCAAGGCGATTCGGGACAGTAACCTGAGGATGGTTTCATTCAGACGGATGGAGAGGCTCATTCGTCATGATATGGTTGACTGGGCGGCTGAGTGCATGTTGATGCCAGCCCAGCAGGAGCCGCAGAAGGGTGAGTACCACCCTGACATTCAGATCTTGAGGACTAAACACTCCAAAGTGTTTAGTGACATTCCACCTGGCAGACCTCCAAACAGAGGGACAGAGCATATCATTGAGTTGGAGGAGGGCGCAAAGCCCGTTATGATCACTCCCTATAGACATCCGAAACGACTCAAGGATGAGATAGAGAAGACCATTAATGAGTTGTTAGCTATGGGCCATATCAGACCTAGCAAGTCTCCTTTTGCTTCATCGGTTGTATTGGTGAAGAAGAAGGACGGATCACTTCGGATGTGTATTGATTACAGGCAGCTCAACAAAAGAACAATCAAGAACAGGTACCCTATTCCACGCACTGATGAGCTGATAGATGAGTTGCACGGAGCTGTCTTCTTTACGAAGATTGATTTGAGATCAGGGTACCATCAAATTCAGATGAGGGAGCAGGATATTGAGAAAACCGCTTTCAGGTGTCATTGCGGTCACTTCGAGTTCTTGGTTATGCCCTTCGGGTTAACCAATGCACCTGCCACCTTTCAGGCAACTATGAACAGGGTTTTCAGTGCTCAGTTGAGGAGATTTGTGTTAGTCTTCTTCGACGACATTTGGTTTATAGCAGGTCATGGGAGGAGCATCTGGCTCATTTGGACACAGTCTTGGGTATCTTAGCAGATGAGTCTTTCTATGCTAAGGAAACCAAGTGCGAGCTTGGCATGGAGGAGTTGTTATATCTAGGGCACATCATCAGTGCCAAGGGAGTGAGTATGGACCCTGAAAAGGTTCGAGCGATTGTTGACTGGCCGGTACCTGAGAACCTTACGCAGCTCAGAGGGTTCATTGGGTTGTGTGCATTCTACAGGAGATTTGTTAGCGGGTTCTCATGTCACGCCGCACCCCTTACTGACTTGACGAAGAAGGGGGCTTTTCTTTGGTCACCACAGGCGCAGGAGTGCTTTGACAGGTTCAAGGTGATCATGACTTCATGTCCGGTGCTAGCATTGCCTGACTTTACGAAGTCATTCGATTTATTCTGTGATGCTTCAGGAGAGGGCATTGGTGCCGTTTTGATGCAGGAGCGACATCCGATTGCATTTGAGAGCAGGAAACTCAGGGGTCCTGAGAGATTTTATAGTATTTATGACAAGGAGATGTTAGCCATTATGCATGCATTGGCTAAGTTCAGGCAGTACCTGGTAGGCAGCAAATTCAGTGTACGCACAGATCATAACAGCCTGAAACATTTCCTAGGACAGCGAGACTTGAATGAGAGGCAGCAAAAATGGGTCAATAAACTGCAGTCATATGACTTCGATATCACTTTCATTAAGGGAAAGCAAAATGTTGTAGCTAACGCCTTGTCTCGCCGACCCCAGTTGAATGCCTTTGGGTACATCAAGAGTATCGAGGCATCGATTAGTTGGTTTATGCTAAGAACCCATGGGCTTTAGCATTTCAGCGGGATGTGACGACGACTACGGTATACTGCGTTGTAGATGACTTGATATTTACAAAGCGGGCGATTCTTTGCCCCATCGGGGTGCTGATCGAGTTTTGAGGTTTCTACCACCTTCCTATGGCGGCGCATCCCGATACTATGGGCAGAACACAAAATGGTTCGTGAACGCTTACTGGGAAGGGCCAGGAAAATCGATGTATTGCAAAGAGGAACCGCGAGTGCCCGCAAGCAACAGAATGTGCTAGAGCACTATCCTCGCCGGATTACCACTTCCGATACCCGCTGAAGTGGGAGTGTTCATCGCATGGTCTTTATCGCGGTCGTCGCAGCCCGCAAAGATTGTGTTCAATTTAGTGGTGGATCGCTGACTTAAACACGCCACTTTTCCACTACGCATTGCCTTCACAAAGATCGCAGCATCGCAGAAGTTGTTTTTCGCAGAGGTTTTCCCGCGCCGCATGGGTTGCCTCTCGATGATAGTCGTACGATAGAGACAATCGGTTCATGAGCAACTTTTGGCAGGAGTTGTTCAGGCTTTGTGGGACCGAACTGACACCGAGTACCAGCTACCATCCGCAGACAGATGGACAGACAGAGATTGTCAATAAGTGGGTGGAGGGTTATTTGCGTAATTATATAGCTGGTCAGTAGAGAGCTTGGGTGAGATGGATCTACTTGTGCGAGTATTGTTATAACTCGACTCACCATATGACGATAATGACTTTACGGCTTCGGTATGGGCAGCAGGCCTAACCTTT
Source organism: Sequoia sempervirens (assembly GCA_007258455.2). Lineage (NCBI taxonomy): Eukaryota > Viridiplantae > Streptophyta > Pinopsida > Cupressales > Cupressaceae > Sequoia > Sequoia sempervirens. The sequence continues at coordinate 11,784 of VDFB02203067.1, read as the reverse complement.
CCGATTTAGACTCTGAGCGAGCAGCGGTGAGCGCCGAAGTGCGGGATAAGATGCGCAGTCGATGAGGTCTTGAGGTCTCTCCGAGACAATATCCAGCAGGCACAGAATCAGCATAAGCAGTATGCTGATCAGAAGAGGGTTGAGCGCAGTTTTGAGGCGGGTGATATGGTGTACCTCATGTTGCAGCCGTGATCACGGGCCTACTCGCTGAAGAGTGGGGCAGAAACTAAAACCTCGGGCTACTATGGTCCATTTCGTGGTTGTCGACAAGTGGGTGAGGCTAGTTATGATAGACTGCCACCGATAGCAAGGTCCATAATAAAATATGTTTCGGCCGAAAAAGGCATTGGGTCAAGATGTTATACCTTTCTCCGCTTTTCCACCCCTTGATGATGAAGGGAAATTGATATTAGTACCTAAGGCCATCCTCGAGATGAGAGAGAGACACCTTCGGAGGCGAGTGATCAGGGAATATCTGATCAAGTGGAGAGATTTGCCAATTGAGGATGCTACATGGGAGTCCGAGGAGATTTTACAGCATCCAGAGTTGAGATTGTTTGAGGACGTATAATTTCGTGAGCGGCGAACGCCGGTTCCTTTGATCCCAGAATGCAACATTTCACCGGTGATTCGTTAAGCTTCCATCTATTTCCATCCTTAGGCCGACAGAGCGTGCAGGATCATCGCAAAGCAGCTGTCGCGTATCGGTAATTGTGTCGTGCTGGGCCTCTCTGCACTTCCGAGCATTTTCGTGAACTTTCTATTTTTAGAAAGTTAGGTCAGGCGGAAGCTACTATTTCGGGCAAGGCACCTGGTTCAGCCATTCAGCTCAGAATCGACCCAGTTCAGCAGTTTGATGTTCAGACGGAGAAATAAGGAGTATTTAATGGATTATTAAATATTTAATATTTTGACTTTATAATAAAGTCACTTTATCGGGCGGGGCCCTAGCTCGCTGGCTAAGTAATTCCGCTATGCTCACTGGTCACGGTAGTTCTAGTCTCGCCCCGTGGTAACGAGGGCGAAGTCAAGGGCCACGTACACGTTAAAAGTTTATTTCAAAGATCGCAGCTTTTATAGGTCAAGCACCATTCCTCAAGTAGCTCTTAATAAAAAAAAAAAAGTCACTTTATTGAAATATTTAAATATTTAATTATTTGGCTTAATTATAAAGTATTTATTATACTTTATAATAAATTGTTAAATGTGACTTAATGAGTATTTTATATTCATTAAAAAAGGGGACGCCAATAATTAATTATTTCTCCTAAGTTAAAAGTGCAAATTAAATCATTTATTTAAATGATTATTTCAAAAGAGAGTTGGGTCGAATTTCTTCAAGGCATATATATTCCTTCTCAAGACAAAATCGAACTATCTTGATTATTATTCAATTTTGTCTTTATTGCTCTGAGCATTGGAGTTTGCAAACCCTAGGGTTTCTGGCAGACGATCGTTTCTGGAGAACGAAAACTCTTCAGAGATTAGGCAGACTGAGGCTGTGAAATACCAGTTGAAGCTTGCACTTGGTGATTTCATCCAGGGATCACAGATTGGGTATATTGAGTTATTTATTCAGAGATTAGCAGAGAAAATCATCTTCCTTTTGAGGCGACTTCAACAGAGGAATCTATTCAGAGATCTGGCAATATATATTGGAGGCCGTACTTTGTCCTTTACTGCTGTCAGCCGTACTTTTCTGTACTTTCTTGGCCGTACCTTCTCATCTCCAGAGGGACGCCTGTATTTCTCAGCTTCTGGTGTTTGGACACTGGGCGCCTTGGTCTACTGAGGTTGTGCATTGATTTTCGAGCCCAGAGAATCCTTCATTTATTTTGGCCGTACTTTCTTCTATCAGCTGCAGCCGCCATTAAAGAAACCAGGTTTTTCTTATTTAAATAATTTGTATTTCCTTCATACTTCGTATCTAGCTCTTGTAAATCATCTGGAAGTGAAATATAATGAAGCACCTACCTTTATTGATCAAGATCTAGGCTTATTTTGAGTTCTTGAATTTATTTAGAATTTATTTGCATTTCTTAGCAAAATCGCATTTTTTATTATTTGCCTGAAAACACAAAAAAATACAAAAAATCACAAAACTTGCAAAAAACCTCAAAATATCAATTAGGGTTTGGAATCGAGAACCACCAGGGTTCTGACATGCTCACCCAGAATGGGAAGTAGCTACCATAGGGCGGAGTTATCACTAATTCAAACTAGTACTGAAAGCAAGAACGAGTATTACAAATAATGACAAAGCATTATTAAAGAATACTGGTCAGTACTACTGCCAGTTTACAAAATATAATAATTGCCTGCAATGTCAATATATCAAAGTCTTTCCAGATGGAGTATTCAACAGTATATCTGCTACAAGCTCTAAGTAAACCACAATGCCAAATACAAATCAGAAGATGCAGATTTCTCGAACTGTCATAATCAGATCTGCACTTTTAACATATAACCAGCAGCTTACAACCTTAATGAATTGTTCATAACTTTCTCAGATGTTATCCGATTGATGCGAAATAAAATGCATTACTCTCTTAAGACATAGGTGACCAACCCAAGACACTAAGACTGATCAAAATGACTCTAATTTAATTTGCACGGACTCCAATGCAGTTTCAAGAGGTACGGCCCAGCTGGGAAGTTCGACCTCTATTTAAAAATTCAATACATCACCAAAAGATCTGCAACTTGAACTATTGAAGCGCCCTTCCTAGACAAAGAGAATGGGCTAATACCCAGATGCAATATTTTTGTCTTTCTCGAATTATGACTAAAAACATGAATCTGCTGTCTACAACAATGCAAGATGCTGAAACCACTAATATGCCAAATCTAATCTAAGTTTGCAATAAGCTGAAATACAATGCACAAACTTAAATGCAACTCACAATACAATGAATCACCACTAGATGTTGTCTTTCAAACACGAAGCGATGCCCAAGCTAGGAGGCCTTCATTCCTCGAAGCAGTCCCAGAGCCAATCCGACAGCATAATAGTATAGTCGACCAAAGATCCTCCAAAGAGATCCCAAGGCTTCCTTTTATAAGTTTCGGTTGACCTTCTCGAAACCCTAACTTCTTTTCCGGAGTCAAACCCTAATTCCTTCACAGATGGCGTCCCACTTTTCCAAGTAACTTTGTCTTTTAATATTAATTTAATCTTTCTTGAGAATGGCGTCCACTTTGAGCTTATAATAAACTTCATAAAAAATATAATTAATTCTTTTAATGAAGCGCCACCCTTAAAGAACACCTTTTAAAAAGACTTGAAGTGATTAAGCTAGGCTAAGGGGGGGTCAACATTAAATTATAACATTAAAACGTGACTTTAATAAAATAGCTCAACTTATCTCTCCAACTGCGCCCCGAAGCCATCAATGAGCAAGCCAACTGATCAAACTGACATAGGAAGTCAACCATGCTGGACCCGACTGTTGAACTGCCAAAAATAGAATTTACTAAAAATAGTAAATTCCGGAAAATGCTCAGAATGCCGAGATGAACATACCACTGCGAAGCTCTCTGAAAACCCAGAAAGAATCCGCCATTGAAACCACCCACTCCGAGCAAAGACATCCTCAAAAATAGGGAACCCTAATTTTACCTTCCGACTAGCCTTCGGGTTCCCAGAAAAAAGGCCAACGGTCACTGGAAAGATCAGGTTTGAGAAGGGGACATTACAATCCGCCCTTCCCAAAATTGCTTGTCCTCAAGCAATACCACCACAGCTCCAAAAATTTGTAAACTAATCCATACGCAACAAGTATGATCCCTGGTTCCCAAGTGCGTCTCAGGAAAGACCCACCATGCCGATGCTGCACCACTTTGATCACATCAATGAAAATATCATACCAATGCTGCACTAACTCCCCTTGTAACTTCAAAGTGTTACCATCTATGATACCCAAACTGAAAGATCTTAAAGGAGGGAAATCAAAATCATGCAACATCTCATGTCCATGATCCCCCGAATTAACAGTATCAACCATACTACTGTCAATCACAATTCTAAGCAATAGGAAAGATAGTCTACTCAAATCAAAATCGAACTCCTCAGCATACCTCCACATGGTAACAAACGGAACCATGACTGCAAGTGTGACCTCTACAAATCTTCTTGCAAGGAGGAAAGTAATCCTTTGCAAGAGCTCAACGAACTCATACTCATGTCTCCGCATGAAGCTACTATGCCTCATCTGAATTATACTGACACCACTATGAAGACTACAGAAAACAATCATAGTTCCAGCCCCATGAGTCTCAGAATGGTGAACCAAAGTAGGTGAGAGACTGCTGTCCTGAATCAATACTGAGAGTAAACTATCAAGGTTTACATCACCAACCATCATAAGATGAATTTGGAGAGTAGGAAAAGTGTGAAGGAACAAATAATTGCTGCTGATCAAGGCTAGGATCAGCGTAATGCAATCTGATTCTCGAGTCCTACCCAAAGGAAAACAACAACACCACTCAAAATCCCAAGCGTGAGCATGTGAGATGACCATCGAGCTGCAAGGTGACACCTCCAAGGTGGTTGGAAAACACGCTAGATTCATCTCCATCAGAAAACTACCACTTCTTTGATCAGGAGTGAGGTACCAACTCTCCAGAATGAAAGTAACTCCATAAGTAAGGTGGCTGGTCTGCCTCCAACCAGCAAACTCGTGTCTCAAAATCTGCCCTTGTCTGAGCTGAACGTCACTTCCAAGAACTACCGATCGTTGATCTTTCCAACCCATATTCAAAATTTCTCTCCAATCCATTTGTTGATGAACAAACGGAACCATCAAGTAGCTGGAAATGAAGGGAACAACATCAACAAGTCTGGAAATTTGTTCCTTATCCCTCCAAGAGTCTTTTCCATAAGTAATAAACTCTAACAACCCAAGTTGAGAATCCCAAGCATGGATACCCAACTGAAAGTGATTTTCAACACACTGCAAAGAAATCTCTACACATTCCCAAGTGCTAGTGAGAACCACGTGCCTTCTCACGAAACTGATGCCCCATCTAGTAAATCCTTGAAGCTTAACCATGAAAGCTTCCACCTTAAGGGAGTATGAAACATAAAGTGGCTTCAAATTCAGCTCCCAAAACTGATCAATATGATTCCAAACATCATTCCACCCAAGGGATGGATTGTCAAGAGTGCACCCACCAAAGTCTAGTTCACCTTTTTCCCATTCCTCCTGAGTAGTAGGTCTGAAATCTTCACTCGTTGCTGCTGTAATGAAGTTACCAACAGCTACCAAGACTTGTCTCATCAACACCTTGATGTCATAGATGTTGAAATTTCCTTGCTTCGTCACCTCCCATGTAGAAACTCCATCCTCAAACCCACTTATGCATCCATTACTACTCAACATACGTGGGACATCCTCATGGAGTGATATCAAAGCATCCTTAGATTGGAGTTCATGTTTGACCTCATGCTTGGTCACTTCACTACTTGACTCATTTTTCAAAACAAAGAGAGGATTGTCATAAGTTGCTTCAGCACCCACTTCAAAGAAGGGATTGTCAAAGACCCGGAAGCCATTCCTTTCGTCTCGCTGCCCCAAATCTGTACATGCAACTTCTGATTTTCTTGAAATGCTTTCAAGATCAAACTCCTCTTGAAGACAGTCAAGATCTCCAATCACTTGATTGATTTTTTCAGCTCTCTGTGCATCCTCTTGCTCCTTGAAAAGTTTGAAATCTGCAAACTGGTCTTCAACCTCTGTTAGAGCCAGCTGAGTTTCTTTCAACATGTCCCTTGTTGATTCGAGCTCCAGAGTGAGCTCATCAATCGTACTCTCCTTTTCATGAAAAGCACAAATGGCCTTCTTTGCAACTTCAATGACATGATCCCGTTCTCCAATAGAGTGTATGTACTCGGACTTCAAGGTCTCCAAGGAATCTTTGATAAGTTGCAATTTAGGAAGAGTAACTCCATCGGTCACTCCTCTACGTCTCTCTTCAAGCTGAGCCTTCCAGTAAAGCTCTTCAACCAAGCTATGTGCGTAGTCAAACAGGGATAGAGCTTGCACTTCCCTGTCAACGAACACCTTGAATTGTCCTTCCCACTCATAGAATGCGAAGATGGTGAATTGCTGGTTGGCTGCTTTTCAAAATCAGAACTTTGTTTTGTGACATCGCTGTCCTCAAAGCTGCTCCAACCTTCTTGTCTTTCATCCTCAACTAACGGAGAATGTTCAGTGTCATGGAGAGGAACATACTCCACAGTTTCTTCGTCCTCAAGCTTGCAATCAGCTTCTTGCCTTGGTAGATCAGCCTTGTGATCTAAAACCACATTGAACCCTTCTTCTTCAAAAGCCGTAAGGTCTTCAAGCTCTTCATCCACCTCATTGCCACTTTGATCAAAGGCTATGGCAGCCCCTGACTCAAACGAACAATCATCGAACGCTGGTTTGAAATTTTCGGAAGTAACAACATCCTCCTTGGTGGCTGCAATCAACTTGAAGGGATCACCATGGAGCTCTTCAAAGTAAGCTTCTTCATCAAAAACAACTTCTCCTTTGGCCTCCTCATAGCTTGCAAGGCAGACAATATTTTGGTCTTCATCAGGATCAAAGGGAAATTCATCCCACAAAGGTTCTTTGTTATACCTCGGTGCCAACACACCTGGATCCCAAATGCCAAGGGGTTGACTGAGATGATCAACAGGAAGAGGTTTTTCATGCTTCACTGGAAGTATTGACTCAATGAATAAGTCAAATCCTGAATCTCTTAAGCTGATATCTTCAAAAACATTTTCTTCCGATGGTTTGGTTTGCTGGTCAAACCCAAATCCAACAATGTCACCACCGAATTGAAGTGAAGATTCTTCGATGCTGCTTGTTTCGAAAACTTCACCTTCATTATCTTTTATGGAACTATCATGAAAAAGTATGTTGCTGATTTCCTCATGTGGAACTTCTCGGGAAGTTGAGACAGCAACAAGAGCAAAACTATCCCTCACTAAATCTTCAACAAGAGGAGGTACAAACACATCGAAATCATTACCAACATCATCACTTTGGTAACGATTATAAGCTGATTCAAAGACACCAATAGTATATCCTTCAACTTGCTCTTCTTCACTTGCTATCACATGCAAGTCAAGGGGCGTATTATGAGGCTCTTCCACACACTCTTCAACTGTCACGTTTTCTCCTTCGAGCTCACGATCATTTTGATGTGATATGTGCACCTTGTTTGTGCCATCTTCAATGCTAGATGACTGATTTTTCTCTTCAACTTGCATATTTGTCGGCTGCAATCCACAAATAGGCACTTCATCTCCTTCCTTCTTTGATTCTTCGAACATAGCTTGTTTTGCTTCCCTTTTTATCCTTTTCCTAATGTGGTCCACCATCTTCCACTTTTTGGGCTTCACTGACGCCACACACTTCAAATGGGAATCAAATGAAACATTGTACCTATAATCATCTGGCATGGTTTGATATTGCTCACGGAGTTTGACAGCCTCATCTTCACATTGTCTTTTAAACTGTTTGGCATATTCAATGAAGTCCCTTACGACATCACTAACCTTTCCTTCCTCCGATGCCATAGTTGAATCTGACTTCTCACGACCCATAGACCTTAGAAAATGCAACATCTTTGAAACTTCTGAAAGCTAATACTGAACTCAGCTCTCACCTCTGATGTAGAATTTGTTTTCTCTGTCAAGTGAACTCTGATGGGCATAGGATGGCAGGATCTTGGCTCTGATACCACTGAAATATTCTGAGCCAATTTTTTCGTTTTTCAATTTACAAATTACAAAGCAGTGCACCCGTTAAGGTTAGAGGAGAAAACCAAAACGTGCAAGAAAGTAACTCTAACCAGAATGGCGCCGATGATGGCGAGCATTGGTCAGAGGGTCTTCTATTCTAAATGCTGGAAAGGGAACTCAACGTCAAGTATGTGCTACCCAATCTAATGCGGAGTGAGGGGCGACCATATGACGGAGTGATTACAGAAAGCAAAGCTTGAAATGAAATGCTGAAAACTGGAAACTACTCAACACCCAGAATGTGCTTGCTCACCCAGAATGGGAAGTAGCTACCATAGGGCGGAGTTATCACTATTTCAAACTAGTACTGAAAGCAAGAACGAGTATTACAAATAATGACAAAGCAATATTAAAGAATACTGGTCAGTACTACTGCCAGTTTACAAAATATAATAATTGCCTGCAATGTCAATATATCAAAGTCTTTCCAGATGGAGTATTCAACAGTATATCTGCTACAAGCTCTAAGTAAACCACAATGCCAAATACAAATCAGAAAATGCAGATTTCTCGAACTGTCATAATCAGATCTGCACTTTTAACATATAATCAGCAGCTTACAATCTTAATGAATTGTTCATAACTTTCTCAGATGTTATCCGATTGATGCGAAATAAAATGCATTACTCTCTTAAGACATAGGCGACCAACCCAAGACACTAAGACTGATCAAAATGACTCTAATTTAATTTGCACGGACTCCAATGCAGTTTCAAGAGGTACGGCCCAGCTGGGAAGTTCGACCTCTATTTAAAAATTCAATACATCACCAAAAAATCTGCAACTTGAACTATTGAAGCGCCCTTCTTAGACAAAAAGAATGAGCTAATACCCAGATGCAATATTTTTGTCTTTTTCGAATTATGACTAAAAACATGAATCTGCTGTCTACAACAATGCAAGATGTTGAAACCACTAATATGCCAAATCTAATCTAAGTTTGTAATAAGCTGAAATACAATGCACAAACTTAAATGCAACTCACAATACAATGAATCACCACTAGATGTTGTCTTTCAAACACGAAGCGATGCCCAAGCTAGGAGGCCTTCATTCCTCGAAGCAGTCCCAGAGCCAATCCGGCAGCATAACAGTCTAGTTGACCAAAAGATCCTCCAAAGAGATCCACGAGGCTTCCTTTTATAAGTTCCGGTTGACCTTCTCGAGAAACCTAACTTCTTTTCAGTCAAACCCTAATTCCTTCCTGGATGAAGTCCCCGCGCAAAGTGGCTTTGATGGCGCAATATTAATTTAATCTTTCTTGAGAATGGCGTCCACTTTGAGCTTATAATAAACTTCATAAAAAATATAATTAATTCTCTGAATGAAGCGCCACCCTTAAAGAACACCTTTTAAAAAGACTTGAAGTGATTAAGCTAGGCTAAGGGGGGGTCAACGTTAAATTATAACATTAAAACGTGACTTTAATAAAATAGCTCAACTTATCTCTCCAACTACGCCCCGAAGCCATCAATGAGCAAGCCAACTGATCAAACTGACATAGGAAGTCAACCATGCTGGACCCGACTGTTGAACTGCCAAAAATAGAATTTACTAAAAATAGTAAATTCCGGAAAATGCTCAGAATGCCGAGATGAACATACCACTGCGAAGCTCTCTGAAAACCCAGAAAGAATCCGCCATTGAAACCACCCACTCCGAGCAAAGACATCCTCAAAAATAGGAAACCCTAATTTTACCTTCCGACTAGCCTTCGGGTTCCCAGAAAAAAGGCCAACGGTCACTAGAAAGATCAGGTTTGAGAAGGGGACATTACATTGGCTCTGATACCACTGTAAAGAGCCGACCCAATTTTTTTTCAAACTTTGAGATGATCACAACAGCACCAAAGTACCCATTAGGGTTAGCTCAAATCAAACCAGCAATTGAAGGAAAGAGCCTCAACGCCAAGAATGTGCTTTCTGACCCAAGCTAGGTAAGAAGCTACCATATGGCGGAGTATCACGAGTAAAGAATGCAGTACTGGAAAGTAACTCGACGCCAAGCATGTGCACTCCTAACCCGAGGTGGGAAAGGCGCTACCATATGGTGGAGATTTTATTAACAAAGATGCTATGCAAGTAAAATAATCTCAACGCCAAGCATGTGCATTCCTAACCCAAAGTGGGAAAGGTGCTATCATATGGCAGAGAAACAGAAAGCAAATACAATGTAGACTGAGCAAGGGCCAGTCGCATCCACAACCGTGGGAATGAAAGTGATTAAACTGAAAGTAAACTAGGCGGCAAAGACATCCTCTTCCACTAAAGTGGGAATACAAAATGTAAAGTGCAGAAAGTAAAAGAGCTTATTAGTACTACTAATTCAGCGTTACAATATTATGAACAATCTGCAAATACAATGAGATATAGATAACCAATGATCTCCAAAATGTTAGGAAATGAACTCCAAACAAGCACAAGCTATCCAACATATGAAATATAGCAAAAAGGGACTAAAATATCAGGTCTGATATGAATTGCAGCAATCAGAAAATTCATACCAGCAAGCCCTAGAATCACCAAAATGCTCATAACTTTGTCAAAACACCTCCAAATGATGTGGAACTGAATGCAAATGAGAGCTAGGAGTTGAGCGACCAAGACCAAGCCAAGAAACTCCTCCAAATAGTAGTGATTTATTTATGCACGCTTTCCAATGCAACCTCAAAGAAGGTACGACCTCCAGAAATGTTCTACTAGCAAGATAAAATCCAAGACACCTCTAAAAAATTTGAAAAATTGCAAGGAGGGGCGCCCAAGGTAGACTAAAGCATAGGGCCAATACCCAGAACCACCAAAAAATCGTGCATGGACTTATGAGCAGATTTCTATTTCAGCAAAACCCTAACCAGCAAATGCAAAACTGACAAATCTCTAGAATCTTCAACCTTGATGCTCTGTCTGCTAGTCTGGATGAGAAGCAGTCTCTGGAAACTCAGCTAGGTGCTATCTTTCAAGCACGAAACCAAGAGAAAGAACTAGGAGGTATGCATTCCTCGAAGCAAGCTCTGAAAGCATTTCAACAGCATAACAATATAATAAGCAACAATAGATAATCCAATTGAAGGCCAAGTCTCTTATTTATAACTTTTCTGTCTCCAAATTCAAATCTTCTTTTCCCTCCAATTAGGGTGCCTAAATGAAATTCACTTTTCACCCTTTCTCCAAATTTCATTTGCATTTCATTTCCAACCCATATGTGGAAATATAATTTAATAAAATGCAAATATATCACCAAAAGGCGTCCAAGATAGACTTAAGTGAAATATTCTATAACTTGCAAATATTTCACTAAAAGATTTTAGTGAAATATTTAATTAAACTCAAATGTCTCCAAGCTAGGCGTCCCCTTTTGCCTTAGCACATATTTCACTTAAATATTAATTCATCTAATAAGGCCTCCAAAAATGTTTAATTAATAAACATTATAAAAATCACTTATCTCTCCAAATCGTCCTCCATGCTTTAGACAAATATTTTTCACTTAAAACATTATATTTCATCAAATATCAAACTTGCCAAAATAATCACCTCAAATGCTGGAGACCACTGCTCAAGCTGACCTGCCAGAAATAGCCATTGCACTGAACTGCTACTAAAAATAGCACTTCCAAAAATAGTACTTACTAAAAATAGTAAGTTGTTCCAAACTCATTTTCTCCACATTTTGAGTAGCCGTCGCAACTTACTAAAAATAGTAAGTCTGGAAAAGTCATCTAATTCAGTTGCATGTCACACCATCGCGAAGCTCTCTAAAAACCCAGAAGGAATCCAAAAGCCAAACTGGAAAACTCCATCATGCAAGCCTCCAAAAAGCAGTCGAGAATGCAAGTCAATATCCTGTCATGCATGTTACCTCATTGCGAAGCTCTCCAAAAACCCAGAAAGCTTCACCAGACATGCATTAGAAACTCTCGCATGCAAGACCTCAAAACCTGTAATGTCCCCATTTTGGCCATACGATCTTCATTTGGATTTAGCCTATTT
>VDFB02203064.1:0-11528 GCA_007258455.2 Sequoia sempervirens | reverse complement strand
AGCAAAATCTGGCCTATTAGATTACCAATCCTCTTTCTCTAACAAGGAAATTCCAAGTGTGCTCCAAGATTTTGGTGGGTACACATTTCTACTACTCCTCTTGTTGGGCCCTTTCAAAATTTGCCTATGCCAAGCTTGAAAAGCTTCTTTGGCACTTTTTGTGGGCCTCTACGAAGTCCCATAGAGGGTTTCACCATGTTTCCTTAGAGTTTTGCTACCTTCCCAAAGGCTCTGGAGGACTTGGTCTGCTCTTCACTCAAGGACAAGGGGCCACCTTGTGTGTGAAATGGATAATTAGAGCTCTTACTAGAGATGAAGCCTAGAAAATTATCCTTAGGAATTGCATTCAATTAGGATTTCCTGTGCATAGACCTACCTAGAAGGGGATTGCATTTCAAACCCTTCTGGTAATGAAGTAACCAGTTAAAATTGTGGGAAATTTTCTGGCCAAGAGAATTTGGAGAGCTTGGGAAGTGGTTAAGCCTTGGCTCTGCTAGGTCGGCTCTAGTTTTTGTGATGGGCTTTTGCTCAGTCAACATAATTTTTGGTGGTCTCCTCTCTTTGCTAGTAATGGTCAGCCATTGGGCAAGTCACCTTGGCTTAAGAAATTAAGGTTCCACAAGAAAGGTATTCAAACTTTGTAGCAAGTGTTTCATAGACCCATAATGTGCATCATGTCGTGGGAAGATTTTTGTGCCCTTTTACAACCTTCAAAACTAGGACCATGTTATTTATGATGGTATAGTGAATGCTATTCCTATAGATATGCTTCATAAGGTGGGAATTCATGGGTCCAAGCCTTGGTGGAAGGATTAGAAGTGGTACCCAAACACCCCTTTTAGGAATTACAAGCCTAGGCTTGGATATAGTTGGATTTCACGACACTTTTCAATGATTGAAAGTCTAAACTAGAGGTGGAATCTTCAATACACTACTCATGTTTGGCGAAAAAGATTCTCTACCACTTGGTCTACAAGTGTTGAGTGGAAACTTGCCTACTTTTCTTGGCATACATTCTTTTCCAAGGCTTGCCTATGGGGTCTTGGTTTGTTCACTTGGGGGTCTAGGACCCTCAGTGCTTGTTTTGTGGGCAAGCCGAGTCTTTTAAGCATCTCTTATGGTTTTTTACCAGAGTTCAACAATTTTGGAATTGGATTCATGACTTCTTTCAGTCCATCAGACCAGAGCTCTTCTCTTGGCATATGGTTTTGTTGGGAGACTTGCCCAGAATTCCTGCTAAATATACCCCACTTTGGGACACTTTCAAGGTGCAAATCCTCTTCAATATCTGGAAAGATAGAAATGTCTGCAGATTTTCTAACACACATATAGATAAAAATGGTTTTTTTTGTATTCTAAATCTATTATTTTCTCTAATGTACTCTTGAATATTCAAGTTCAAGCCAACAAGGTTGCACTTGAAGTGGCTCACCTTCAGGTGCTTTTGGATTATTGTGGAAATTCCCTATGTATGATTGCTCATTTTCTTGCTTCACCCACTTCCTCTCGTGGCCAGTCGCCTCTTAGGGCTGGCAGCGGAGTGGCTCTTCTTGCCCCCACTCTCAACCTCCTCTTCAGTGTGGTTCATGCTCTCCTCGGTAGACTCATTCTCCTCCTCCGTGAGCTGACAAAGGGTGACCCTCTGGAGGAGTGGTGGGGAGCAACAGTGGTGGTTTTGGGTGGCCCTCTGATGATACTCCTACTATTATTTCTAGTTGGCTAGATTCTAGTAAATGTTTTCCACATCTAGCACTTGAAATCTCGCCCCAACATGAGGATAAAGATAAAGATAAATATAAAGAAGTTGACGATGGCTGGCATCCTCCTCCTAACATCACTCCAGACCTCGCTAATATATGGGGAAAAAACATGGATGAGATAGACCCTCCTGGCTTTGTTGGTACTTCTTTGGCCACTTGATGGCCTTTTTTAATGTTTGTAATCTTGGACTTATGGGCTAGGCTCATGTGTTTTTTGGTTTTCTGGGTGCTTCCCATGTGACTCTTAGGGTGTGCCTTCTTACCACCCACCTTTTTTTTGTGAATATATACTTTAATCTTTATCATTAAATTATATAGATTAGTTCCTATTCATAAAAAAAATAGATAGTAGTATAATAGTTATATAAAAGGTTGTTAAAATGATAAATTATTAAAGTTGATATTTTATTGAGTTTAAAATAAAAGATGAAAATAGTCTAAAGAGGTTAAGCGTAGGAATTAATAAAGATAGAATGTTATAAGTAATGTGATAAACATTGATAGGAGGAAGAAAGTAGTAATCTACTTAATCCAAAATGTAAATGGTGATGGGATCACCATCAATAGGCTCCAAATATACAAGAGCATCCTCCTCCTAGTATTAATATATAGGATATTGAGCATGAACATAAGAAATAGCTAGGTTAAAGAAAAGAAATTAGCCAAAATTTGGTTAGTTGGAAGCACTACACCCATGAGAAGAGGTATAATGTGATCAAGAAAGTTGAGGCCACTCGAATGCTTCACAATCCATGAAGCCTTGATGCTAAAATCCCTAGGCTTTGGGATCCTTGATCTATTGTGATAGATTGACTATGACCATATGTTAGTGAGATTCCTAGAAGAAGGAAAGATCTAGAACTCTAGAAATCATACAAGGACTTTTCTCCTATGATCTAAGGGGCTTTCATATAGGGTATGTGCAGGACCATCATGGAAAGAATCACCCTTAAGTGGCAAAAAATTCAAAAAAATCAAGTTAGGAAACTTGACGAAAAATTTGAATAAGTTATCTATATTATTTCAAAAATATGTAAGAATAGAATTTGTAGAAAATTGAATTTAGTTTCCAGACTGCTAGTTTATTTAAAAAAATCTATTTATGAAATTTAAAATTTTAATGCAAAAAGTAGTACTTAAAATTTTAGGGAAAAATAAAGCAAGTAGGGTGTCTATTTGACCACCTAACCACAATAAAATGACAATATTTTTTTATAATTTTAGATATAAGTAGATGACTCATGTCTCGATGTGATGTATATTTTTTAATTTTTTTTTCCATGTAAATAATTAATTATAATTTTTTTATTATAAATTTTAAAAATATAAAATCGTATGTCCGACCACCTTAACTTGGTCAAAACTTCATGAAATTCTTTTTCTTTCTTAATCCCATAGTATGCAAATTATAGAATGCCACATGTTTAAGATTAAAAAATGTGATATCGCTTTGAAAGATATAGATGTTTTCAATCAACCTATCAATCAGACTTTAGTTGTAGTTCAAATAGAAAATGAATAATAATTATTTATTAAATTCAAAGCAAAGCATAATTTATATTACTGGAAAGTTGAGAAGATCCTCTAGAAACCCTTTTTGTTTCATCAATTTTGGGTAAAAAAGTCGTCACCACATACCCTACATATACCCATCATATCGCCACTTTTGGCCCATCATGATCCTGCACATACCCTATATACAACATCAAGTGAAACCTTGCAATATTGTACCTAGATTTTCATAAGCACTTTAGAACAAATCATGACCTTAGTGTATAGACAAAAGTGAGTATTGACAAAATAACTTAAAAGGGGAGTTAAAATGTATCTTTACAAATATTGAAGATGAAATGAAGGGGAAGGTGGATGATTGTTAAAAAGTGATGTGTAACCTAAGGTTTAAATCCACATTTCCAATTTCATTAAAAAGAGAGATCGGAAGTTGACAAGATTGACTTTCAACCTTGAAGGCGAGCCAATCAAACTTGGATCTCTGCTTTCTGAGGAAAATAGGACAAATTTGAAATATCTTGGAATGATTTAAAGTGCATAAATTAAATGGACAATAAGGTCTAGAACTTAAATTTTAAATTCTCAAAAGTGCAGAAATGAAAAGGACAATTTACTAGTAGATTTGAGAAGGGTTTGAACATATGTACCTATCATAAAAAAAATGGTCTTGAGGCTTGTAGAAGGACTGGTTTTCCCTTAGGTGAATGGGTCTTTGACTAGGGGTCACAAAACAATTTTTATAGTCCTTTGATGTTGGATCTTGGCTTAGGATTAACATAGGTCCCATTGTTGGAAAGTCAAAAATAAATTCAGATGAATTTGAGTTTCTGTGGCTTGACATCAATGTTGACAACTTGTGAAACAACACAAAATTTCTCCTTTGAGATCTCTCTAATGTTCTTCAACTTGTGAATCTTTGCATACAAAGAGAAAAAAAATGTTGTTTATTTGAATAGGGGTTTTGGCTTAGTCATACCTTGGTTTGGTAATGTAATGATCGAAAATTTATCCCTCTACATTTTCACACTTGGTTGGGCCCTCCTTAAATTAAGGTTAATGTTGCATTGATTTAGTGTTATAATGTGTTTAATACATTCACATTAAGTCTTGGTCTCTTGTAAACTAAGGGACCTAATTGTTCCTTATTTAGGGTGTTGTAAATTTTATCTTTAAACTTTCACACTAATTGATGGTTTGTGCTTCTTTATGATTTATTTGGCCTTATTTTGCATCCACTAGCCTCAATTAATGCATATTTCCAAGGATAATCCCAAAATTTACCAACATTCAATCACAATTCATGTGTTTTTTTATTGTATGGCCCATATTTAGTGATCTAGTACTCATATGCCACCTTGGGCATATGGGTCCCACCTAAGTTTTGGGGCCCCAATCTAGATTTTACACTAATCTAAGCCTTTCTTGAAAAATGTGTCCCAAGCTTAGCCTAATCGGACTGATACACCCCAATTGGCATATGAGTCCCACTTAGCTTAGACCTAAATTAAATTCAAATTCTTGGTAGGATTTTATTCTCTTAGATCTAATGTTGGCTTGTAGTGTTGTAATTTTGGGAAATTTGGTATAAACAAGTTTAAATACAAGGTTATTTCAAATAATTTCTCGTAACAAGAGCTAAGCTTTCAAGTATTGACACATTCTAGCAAATTGTGAGTACAAGTGTTTACAAGAGCATTCAAGAGCATTCAAGAGTTGATTATCAAACATTTTGGAGCATTACTCAAGTATCAAGCATCATGTATCATGATTTTTTTTAGATAATATTTGTGATGTAGGTTTTATGATTCAAGAAATCATTCAATTGAAGATCCATATCATTCAAGCAAGATTCAAGATCTACATCCATTGTAGCCATTACATACAATATGACAACCTTTTTTTCCTAGGTTTTGGTGAATTGCAACATATCATTTTGTTCATTCATCATTTCTTCTTTCCATTCAATTTTTAGTACAAGGTTTGATTACCAAAATTGGGTTTGACCAAGGAAAACCCCTATCCACTAATAAAACAACATTTTTCCCTCTCTTTAGTGTGTGATTTGTAGATCTAGATTGAAGACATATTGAAGAGCAAGAGTGGAAGAAGTTGTCATAGTTTCAAACTTGTCAAAGTTGTCATCTTATTTTCAAGATCACTAGAAGACATCTACATAGTAGAATTTGACATTTTAGATCCACAAATCAGGTTGAGAAGGTAGAGTATAGATAATTGAAGATCAAATTTAGATATTGACACTCCAAAAATTCTTAATAGGATTGATATGCCACTTTTGGTGTATGAGTCCTAGTACAACAAATTTTCTAGATTTCAAGAGTTCCAAACTGATCATTGCCATATTTTTGTTCCTACCCATAAACTCTAATATGGGACTAAATCATCCAACCTAGCATATGAGTTGCAATGAGCATTAAATTCAACACTTTAAAAATTTTAGACCTTGTTCCAAGCTTCTGCAAGTTTCTAGGTGCACATATCTAATATCTCAATTTTTTGTTCCGATTTGCATTCATTTGTAGGTCATTTAATTAGGTTTTTCACATCATTAAGTTTCATCATTAGGTTTTGCATGTTACTTGCCTTTCCAAGCCCTAGCTTGGTGGTGAATCCCATTTTAATCTTTGATCATACCCTAGGACACCCTATTGCAAGATATCTTTCTCTCTATCATTGGATTGAGATCTATAGGGTTTCCTTGAGTGAAATTTGAGGGAAATAGGTCTAGGTCCTAAACCCTAGTTTTCCATCTCCTAAAATTTGGGTAACCTATTTCTATCATTTAATTTTGGTGAACCTGCATGTAGAGAACCTATTTATAATTTGGAGTGCATCATAATCCTATATCTAGCTAGAATTAACATTACATTAGATTTCACATTTTTTAATGTGCACCTAGGGTTTCTAAATCTTGCAATAGTGAAAGTGCATATATGTTGCATTCTTGCATCTTGCATCATTGAATTTCATCTGAAATATGCATTTTCACTTAGTCTAGACATCATCCAAAATAGAAAACATAAAATTCACATGAATTTGTTGAAAATGGTGCAAAAACTCTAATCTGGGACTCATACACCCCTCTAAGTGATTTAGTCCCAGTACAGGTGGTTTTTCCTAATTTATGGGTATCTTGTGGTGACTTTTATTCAAAATTTAAATTCCTAAAAAAACCTTGATTGGGAATCATATGCCCCTTTGGGTGATTTAGTCCTATTTTAGATTTTAAACTGCATTTTCCAACACTAAAAACTCTTGTTTGTGCTTTTGTCTGTTGTTATTACATTCTTGTTTGAGTTTATAGAGTTTATATTTCATTCATTTCATTGCATCTAGCTTCATTTAGTTCATTACATGCATTGCATTTACACCTCTTATTCTAAGTTCTAAAATTGCATTTCATCATGGATATATGCTTTGGTAAGCTATGGATGTCCTTGAACTCCTTAGCAGATGTGTCAAGCTGTGCTTTTGGAAATGAACCTAATGAAATTGAACATGCTCATGCTCACTCAACTCCTAATGCATGTACTCCTCATGATGTTGACATCATTGGAGAAGTTGATAATATCATAAACAACTTCCTAAACAATTGCCTTCACAACCTTGAGAATAATGCATCCTTGTAGCCTTCTATGAAACAACCAACACTCACTACCATCACACCCCTTGAGATTCTTGGTTACTTACATCCTAAAACTAAGGCACAAGCTGAGCCTAAGTTCCCTACAATAAGTGAGCCTAGTTCCTTTAATGAAGCAAATATTCAACCACTTTATGTTAACAAAGTGACCAATGTACTATCATCAATCTAGAAGAGACATATAGAAAATGATTCACAATCTTACAAGGATGTGATAGAACAAGTGAACATGAAATTCATCAACTCTTAGAGAAAATAACAACTAAAGGTACAAAAGGGTTAGGGTATCCAGATCCTCATCTTGATATGAATGTGCTCCTTCATAAATAACAACCAATGCCTCATAGCGATGATAAGGATGATAGGATCATCTTAGGTCCACCTCAATATATAACACTAGAAGTTGGTGAATCTAGCAAATGATGAAGGCCTTACAAACTAAAGAAACTACAATTCCCTTATCCACCATCTATAACTAAAAGGAATTTATAGATACTTCTACACCACAGATTGATTACATTACCACCTATAAGAGAAGATTAGTCTAGAAATCCTAAGAACACAAACACATCACGTTGTCAATATCATAGAGTTATTGTACATAGTATAGATGAGTATTGTGCTTTAAAACAAATATTTAAAAAGTTTAATATCATAGAGATTGTTCCTTAAAGCGTGTCCTTTTTCTCCTTTCCATGTAACAGTTTTAGGATCATCACATCCTCACTAGTACATGTTATACATTCATTACAAATCATTTCAAGATGCAAGGAGCTCCTTCTCATCACATACCTTGACTCATTCTTGTCTTGCACTTAGTGGGGGAAAGAATTAGATAGCCTTGTCCTAGTAGAACTTTTTTTGTTGTCCCTTTGGCTTGATGTTTGCCTTCTATATGTGATGAACACAATTGGGATGTAGATGAACTATTAATAGGTTGATTGACATGTGCCTTACTACTAGGATTTCTTTTTTTTCTTTCTTTCTCATATTTCTTTATGTGATTTCATGTGCATAATTTAATCCCCCACGATGTTTCATTTGGTGTATCTATCTCTTTGTGACATTCCTCTATTTTTATCTAAATTCTTCTCTATGTCATAAATATTTTACCTTTTCCTTTATCTTTTCATTTGTCTTGTGTTTTCCTTTTGGGGGTGATGAAAGGGGTCAAGACATTGATGTCTCTTCCATGTTGACCTAAAATATTTTCCTTTATCCTTTCATTTGTCTTGTGTTTTCTTTTTAGGGATGACACAAGGCGTCAATACATTTAGGTCTCTTCCATGACCTAAAATTTTTTCTTTATTTTTTCTCTCTTTGTGTCATTCTTCTTGTTCCATGAGTATTTGGGGAATAATGATAATTTCAAGCTCTAAAAAGACATTGTAGCAAGAACATACTGACCTTGAATCCATGGATCCCTCATGTGTTGTTTTATTTTGGGGAAAATCCCCCCCTTTTCATGATGTAGCTTCATTTGGAAACATATGAATTGGCATAGCACTTTCAAAGTAAGCTCTCATTCCCTCTTTATTTTTAGCATTTATCATTTGCTACTTTAATGTAATTTCTCACAACATGGTGTTTAGCAATTTCTTTAAAGTGGGGGCATACATTGGCATTATTATTTTGTATTTCATGTTTCATTGTGTAGTCTTCTTACATCATGTGGTGGATCATTCACTTTGTAGTGACATTGGGTGTGATGTCCCTCAAGAGCGTGATCTCCCTTACCATATTATATTCCTCTTATTAGCTTGATGCGACACACTACATCCCCTAAGTTGCAAATATTCTATTCTTTGATTGGTCCTCTCTTGGAGACATTAGGCACAATGTTCCCTAAGTTAAGACCTTACATGAACTAAGAAAAATTCCTTTGAATGCACCTTACACTATTTTTCATTTACAATAATTGTTATATGACCACCTTGTATAACAAACTTTGCTTGCCTATGATGCCATCTTGTTTTTTCATGAGTTTCAAGAAAATGAAGCTTTTCTTGCCTCTTGAAGCTTGAAGTTCATTGTTGTGTGGCACATTGTTAAAGTTATTAGGAGGTATAGATTTTTTATGGTTGTACATATGAGAGCAAAACTTAGACGTGAAATTCCCATAGCCACTTGTTTGTGTGAGTGCATACTGGTTGTGTGCAAATGTGTCTCACTAGGGGATCACCTAGTGGATAGCCTAAGGTTCCACTAGCCTTTGTGAGCGTGCATTGGTTTGTATAGTGGACATCATGTTCCACTTGCAAAATTTCTTGGATAAATAGCTAAGATCTAATCCATAACATGCTGAAAAAAATGGCCGAAGCTTGATCCACCCATTTTGTTTTACTCTAATTTTCTTTCTCTTTGGCAATGTACGCTTGTGCCTTATTCTTTCTCCTTATATCATTTACTTGTGTGTTCTTTTGAGCTTATGTTGGTTTGTCATAGGATCTTGATCCTAGGGGCTTGATCATGCCTCTTGATTGTTGTTGTCCTATCTCACTAGCATTGGTACATTTGAACCCCTCTTGATGTGAGTTAGTCTACTTTAGTGTGAGTTTGAAGCAAGTCCCCCCTCTCACTAAAGCGGGGGCTAAATGTAATGATGGAAAATGTATCGCTATAAATTTTTGCACTTTTTTGGGCCCTCCTTGTTAAATTAAGGTTAATGTTGCTTTTATTTAGTGTTCTAATGTGTTTAATACATTCACATTAGGTCTTGGGACCTTATAAACTAAGGTACCTATTTGTTCCTTATTTGGGACTTGTTGTAAAGTGTACCTTTACACTTTCACACTAATCTAGGGATTTATTTATTTATTGGGCTTCTTTATACTTTAATTGGCCTTATTTTACATCTGCAAGCCTTAATTAATGCATAGAATAATCCTAAAATTTACCAACATCGAATCATAATTCATGTGTTTTTAGATTGTATGGCCCATATTTAGTGATCTAGATCTCATATGCCACCTTGGGCGTATAGGTCCCACTTAAGTTTTGAGGCCTCAATATGAATTTCACACTAATCTAAGCCTTTCTTGAAAAATGTTTCCCAAGCTTAGCGTAATGGGACTCATATGCCCTAACAGGCGTATGAGTCCCGCTTAGCTTAGACCTAAATTAAATTCAAATTCTTGGTGGGATTTTATTCTCTTAGATCTAATGTCAGCTTGTAGTGTTTTAATATCAATTTTTTTTTGCATAAACAAATATAAATACAAGGTTATTTCACATAATTTCTCTAAACAAGAGCTAATTTTTCAAGTATTGATGAATTCTAGAAAATTATGATTACAAGAGTTTACAAGAGCTTTCAAGAGCATTCAAGAGCATTCAACAAAATTCAAGAGTTGATTATAAAGTATTTTGGAGCATTATTCAAGTGCCAAGCATCATGTAAATTCATCATGGGGTATGTGTAAGATCATCATGGAAAAATTAGGCCCTTAAGTGGAAAAAATTCAGAAAAATAAAAGTTAGGCAACTTGACATAAAAATTTGAATAAGTTATCTATATTATTTAAAAAAATATGTAAGAATAGAATCTGTAGCAAATTGAATGTAGTTTCTAAACTACTAGGTTTATTTTTATTTTAAAATCTATTTAGAGAAAATTGTTGAAATTTGATGCAGTAGCACTTAAATTTCATTGAAAAAAATAAGAAGTGTATACCCCACCACCCCAACCACAATAAAATATACTAGTTTTATAATATTTGATATAAATAGAGGACTCATATCCCAATGTGATGCATATTTTTTGGTAATTTTTCCAAGTAAATAATTAATTTATGAATTTTTAATTACAACTTTTAAAAAATATAAAAACTCGCGGTGTCCGACCACCTTAACTTTGTCAAAATTTATGAAATTCACTTTTTTAATCATATAGTAATTAAAGGCATAGAATGTGATACATATTTCAGATTCAAAATAATACCATTTGAAAGTTATAGATGTTTTTCAATCAGCCTATCAACTACACGAATATAATTGAAATAGAAAATTAATAATAATAATTTATTAAATTACAGCATAATTTATATTGGTGGAAAGTTGAGAATATCCCTCTTTAAAAAAAACCTCTTTTTCATTTCCTACTGCAACTTTGGTTAACAAAGTTTCAACAGCAACATACCCTACACATACCCATCATATTGCCACTTTTGGCCCATCATGATCCCGCACATATCCCATGAATATGTTTGTTTTTGAGAGCTAACATTTGTGATGTAGGGTTTTATGATTCAATATCCATATCATTCAAGCAAGATTCAAGATCTACATCCAATGTAGCCATTACATATAAGATGGAAGCCTTTTGTTCCTAGGGTTTGGTGACTTGCAACATATATTTTTGTTCATTCACCATTTCTCCTTTCCATTCCATTTCATTACAAGGTTTGATTACCAAAATGGTGTTTGAAAAAGGAAAACCCCTATCCACTAACAAAAAAAACTTTTTCCCTCTCTTTAGTGTTTGATTTATAGATCTAGGTTGAAGACGCATTGAAGAGAAAGAATGGAAGAAGTTTTGAATGTTGCAAACTTGTCAAAGTTGCAACCTTGTTTGCAAGATCACTAGAAGACATTTA
>VDFB02203063.1:0-18118 GCA_007258455.2 Sequoia sempervirens | reverse complement strand
AATCAATTTCTTACTTTTGAGAAAAACCTCTTGCCACAAAACGTGCTTTGTGTTTTTCTATACTGCCATCAGCAGCATGCTTGATTTTGAAGGGCCATTTGGAAGAGACAACAGATTTCTCTTTTGGTCTAGGCACTATATCCCATACATCATTCTTTAGAATAGACTGATATTCTTCTATCATTGCATCCTTCCATGCTTGATGTCGGAAAGCTTCTGTAACACTGACAGGTTCGGAGTTTATGATGTCGTTCATTAGAGCAACATAGCTAGTGAAGCGTTTGGGTCTTTTACTCTCCCTGAACGTTCCTTTGGGTGCTGCATGATCCTCTGCTTCTTTGATCATCTTCTTGGCCCAAAGTGGTCTCTTTCTGCCGTTGTCAACTGTATTCTCATTTGAAGTAGAAGGAAGTTCATGTGGCATTTCCTCAGGATGCTCCCTCTGAATCTCAGGAGCAGGTTCCATTTCAGGTACTCTAGGGGAATAGGTTTCAGTCTCACTAGAACTTCTTGCCCTCTTGAATGCAATGTCTTCTTCAAAGATGACATCTCTGCTCAATTCAATTCTGATTCTCACTGGTATGAATATCCCAAGGCCTGAGGTTTCACTATATCCCATAAATATCCCTTTCTTTCCTGTATGTCTAAAGTTTGAATCTTTTCTCCTTTAAGTACATGAATATGGACCGGACAACCAAAATCCTAAAGTGACACGTCAAGTTTTATGCTGAAGGCTTCTTCGAGTTTTATATCAAGATGAGAATGAGACATCTATTTTGGATGGATGCTAGCCCCAGAGGCTTCGCCTGTAAAGAGGTTTCCCAAATGTTTTGTCAAGCAACATTGCTTCTAAGTGCCTTCTAAGCAATGGTTCTATTTTTTCTTTCAGCAACCTACTCTTGCTGAGGGCTGTAAGCCACCTGGAACTCCCCACCCAGCACTCATGCAAAAATTCCTGCAAATTCTCTGCTAGAGGTGGCTCTCCTATCATCAACCCAAGGTTTTTATTTTCTTCCCAGAGAAGTTTTCGGTAAGTGCTTTGAACTCTTTGAACCTTTTGAGGATTTCTATTGACTCTTTACACTTAAGGAAATAGATCCAAGTTTTCCTAGAGAAGTCATCTATAAATATGACATAGTATAGAAATCCTGCTTTAGAAGGTACAGACATGGGTCCACGTAAGTCGGAGTGAACCAGATCTAACACATTTAGGGTTTTCCTTTATTCAAACGTTTAGTGGGAAAGGGATCCTTTGTATTCTTTCCCAAGTACACCTTTACAATTTCTTCATGAGGATGGTTTTGTGAATCCTAGGTAACCTCATAAAGTTTTCCATAGAAGATAGGGCACGAAAATGAAGGTGTCCTAATATTCTATGCCAGATTTCATTTGAATCAGAGGTGTTAAGGGTAAGGGCTTGATTGACTTCAGTGCAAAGTTTGTAAAGGTACCCTTGTCTTACACCTATGATTCGGGCTTTCTTTGATAGGATGAGTGCCTTTAGGTACGCTTAATCCTTTTCGATCCATAATGTAACCCTATATCCATTGTCTTCAAGGGCAGAGATGGATATTAGATTCCTTTTTATTCCAGGTACAAATAAGACCCCAGTGAGTTGAAGGGAGAGACCAGATTTCAATGTGATGGAACAAGTTCCAACCCCTTTTACTTGATGTGTAGAGTCATCCCCAATTGTGACATCTTCATCAGACTCTTCAGTCATAGTGTCTAAGTGTTCTCTAAACCCTGTGATGTGCCTCGAAGAACCACTATCAATCACTCAGTTGTTGATATTGTTAGATACTTGATTAGATAATGTTGAATAGAACACAAAGTTCTCAGATTCATGATCTGAATTTGTCTTTCCTACTTTGGCAAAAGATGCTTGTTGCTTTGATCTGTCAGGGCACTTCATTGCATAGTGGCCATATTGATCACATCTATAGCATTGCACTTGAGAGATGTCTTTCTTTTTAGAAGATCCCTTTCCATTGGAATTTCTTTCTTTTAAAAGATCCTTTCTTGTAGGAGTTTTTCTTATTCCTTTTATTAGATGATGTGTTGAGTACATGAATGTCTTCATCTATGTTTTTCTGTTTGTTTTCTTTTGAGGAGAGTCTTGTTTCTTCTTGAAGGCAGTCAGTTCTTAGCTTGTCAAACTTAGGGAGTTTAGATCTTGCACTTATTCCTTGAACAAATGACTCCCATGAGTTTGGTAGGCCTCCTAGTGCAATTAGAGTTAATTCTTTGCTATCAATCTGATATCCAATTGTGGATAATTGATCTCTCAGTTCAATAATCCTCATGAAGTATGCATTAATGGACTCTCCTTTGTTTATTTGAGCATTGTTGATTTGCCTTTTTAAAGCAAGAGTCCTGTAGGTGTTGTTGATCTCATAAGTTTTCTCAAGAGATTTGAACATATGGTATGCAGTTTCATGTTTTGCTAGGATGGGCACTATATGATCCCTAACTGCATCTACTAGGATTTTCATGGCCTTTTCATTGTTTTCTATCCATTGAGTTTTCTCAGATTCAAACTTTGTTTCCTTCAAGTTTTCTCTCACAAGTGAGTCTAGTTTATTCTCTCTAAGGATCATCATGATTCTAAATTTCCTTGATGTGAAATTGTCTGCTCCTGCAAGGCGATCTTCAAATCTGATCACACTTGACATTATGAAGAATGTGATGTAAATTCGATTCTGGAAAATACGAATTTTCTTGAGCAGATTGATATTTAGATTTGATTAGGATTCACACAACGTGGCTTTAATACCATGTAAATGTAGTGAAATCTTCTATCAAAATGAGAGACTAAGGGTTCTAAAAGAATTCTAAGTTTCCAGAATTCTACTAAGATTTTAAGACAGATTTACAATTTCCAGATTTATACTAAATGTGCTGATTGTAGAACATTAATGATTTCGATGTTTGCATATTAAGATTGGAATCATCTTTTATATGTTAGGAGACCCGCCTCCAAGGGATGCGTCTCTTGAGAGGACGTGTCTCCACATGTGGAGACACGTCCGCTCAAGGGACGTGTTCCTTAGGGCGCGGGTTCCTCTCACAGCCGATGATCATTCGGTTAAACAAACTTAACTAATGGACACACCCTTACACATGGCGGATGTAATACAAGAGTCCCGAATTTTAATCAAAGCGAATTCAGAACATCATTTAGATAATTTCGATTTTATACATGCTTTATAAAATTCGATTATTTTACTTATTTCTGGAAATATAAACATGAAGAGCATTAGATCTTATATAAGCGATGATGATGCTTTATAGCAATCATCGCTTATATCTGACCTAAGCTACAATTCATCAACAATCTCATACAAGCTTTGAAGAGTCTTGAACATGACTTTGGTTGTCTTCATCTTGAATATAATTTGCACAAGATGATCCTTCATGGAATCAATCAAGATCTTCCTAGCCTTAGTGCCATTCTTCTTCCATTGAGTTTTCTCAGCTTCATCGGATGGCTCGGGCAGATCACTCTCCACGGAATCGAGAAGATCATTTTCTTCCAATGCAATAAGAACTCTGAATTTCCAAGAGGTGAAGTTCGATGCACCATTTAGCCTATCTTCAACCTTGAGTCCATTCACCATCTTTGATGCTCAGATAGACTCACTTAGATGAGAAGAAGAGAAGAAGACTTTGCTGCTTAAACAAATCTGATCTTGATCTTGGTTAAACCCGCTCTGATGCTATGTTAATTTTAGAACCAGAATTGAATTAAGCAGAAATAAAACAAATCTAAACAATAGAACGCAACATATACCTTGGGAAAACCCTCCTTCTTGAGGGAGAAAAACCTAGCCACAATATATCACTTGTATATTGAATGAAAGAGCAGCAAATTTGCTTTACAATTTGGCCAAACACTAGGCCGATTTGATGCAATGATTGTAGCACCTCACTAGATGCAATTATACAAGCAATAATGAATATCTATCTCCTTGAAACAAGTATCGATCTGCTGTATGTAGGCAAACTCCTGCTGAATGTATGCAAACTTGTCTTGAAATTAAATTGGATACCGAATGAATGTGAAACGCCTTGTATTTATACAACTCAATATGCCTTTTCATGAAGGGTCGACTTCTTTCACCAATTGAAACGACTTCTCAAAGTAAGATGTCTTTCTGTTAAGTCGGCCTCAATAAAAAAATATAAATTATTATTTTTGAAATGAGATGTCATGTCTCAAGAGTCGGCCTCAATCAATTTCAAATTTGTATAGGAGAAAGAAATCTCCTGCCGCTACTTGCATCAACAACAGGAACATCCAACCAAGACAATTCCATCCAACTTAGGGTGGCGTTCTTACGTTGTGAGAACCTATACATTATTCATCTCAATTAAGCCCAAGGGCGTGCTCATACTCCACTTGGCCTCAAGTGGCAGGGACATCCAACCAGGACAATTCCATACAACTTAGGATTGGCGTACTTACATTGAGAGAACTTATACTACCCTTCCCTAACATGTTTCCTTGCCAACCATTCACACGATTGCTTAAAGAAAAGGATGTTGATTATAATAATATAAATAGGTTCACTATTTCCTTATCTATCAATTTAGACATAACAGTTCTTTCCTTACTGCATATTAGTTATTATGAAATTATATGCCTATCAAAATTATACATTAATTGCATATATACTCAGTTGCATACCAATCACTGATTATACCAATCTCTCTTTTAATGTTGAATTTACTATTTTATTTATTAATAAACTTTTCCTTTAATCATGTTAATTGCTGCTTTTAGGAAATACATTTGCTGCTGTTCATTATTAATAACTGCCTTATGTTCCATCGCTACTTTTATTAATCCTTTTCTATTTCAAATTTGGGTGCTAGTTATTTTAGTTGCCACCTTTTATAAATGCTCCTTTATATTAATCGTTGCTTCATGTTACTATCCAAAGGAGGGTCGGCCCATAACAATAAGGATTTTTAATTTTATTTATGTTGCTAAGGGAAAGAGGTCGGCTGTCCTTATTGAGTCTAATTGCCTGATTTGTTTATTTATAGCGGCTGTGGTTTGTATTAATTAAGGGCTGCTAACCCTAGTTTAGCCGGTCCATGACAACTTGAGTTGCAAAAAGCATTGCCAAGGCTTCATAATGATCATGTCAAGATGAAATTGAGTTAGTGGGATGAAGATTGGTGCGAACTCGGGAACTTTCTAAAAATAGACGTGCTCTCCAAGAAGTTTGGAGAATACACCAAGAGCCTGAAAACACTTTAAAAAGCGTCTCTACAATCCAAATCATTGAATGAGCTCATCAACAATAACAATTGCCAAATAAAAATGAACCTGGATCCTTCAAGAAGCTTGGAGTTCTCCCTAATGCACCAATAGGCTTATCGGAAAACTCAAAAACTGTCCAAAAGTTCATGGAACCACATTGCATCAAAATGGGGACATTACACCTGTTGATGTTTCAGCGTCAGGATAACACTTCCAGCCGTGATTTGAATAATCAAATATCATGGAGCCATCCGGCTATGAATTTGATTGAGATCGATATCAAATGGAGAAAAGCGCCTCTCTTAAATAAATAAAAGATAAAACAATAATATTTAATATAATGGTTATTTATTGTCAAATGGGCCGACTTGTTCTTATTCGCGCCCAATGAAGAGACATGACTTTCTTCTGGAGGCTGACCTCTTGATGTGAATAGACACGATCTTTCTCCCTCCTTGTATATATACAAGTGATGATCGATCATTTGAGTTGGTGGGGTATCAAGTAAGTTCGCATTCTGTAGAAGGAGTTTATACGCAAGCAGCAGTTCATCATTCTGTAGCAGCAGCAGATTGATTTAGGGAAAAACATATTCAGTTCATTAGTATTCTTTGAAGTTCAAGTGCGAACCATATAGAGGAGATAGCGATTTCTGTAGAAGAGCATATTGCTGGCTGAGTTTCTAATCAGCAATATACATCTGGTTGTATCTGAGTTTTGCATCAATTTGTGGTGCTTCTTCTGGCCTTCATATTGGCCTCTTGTAAAGGAGATTATTTGTGTTATCATTCAATATATAAGTGATATATTGTTGCTGGGTTTTTCTCCCTCAAGTGGAGGGTTTTCCCAGGGTATCTGCTGTGTTCTTGTGTTGAATTTGAATTAAAATTTCTGTGTCTTTAATCTGATCTTAAAACTAACAACACCAACATATGTTTGCGAGTTTTTTGCTATTGTTCAAGCATGTAAGCAGTGGAAGTGTTATATCTTGGGCAAGCAGATTAGGATCCACATAGATCACAAGCCATTTCAGTTCTTGTAGACAACACAAGTTAAAACAAGAGTGGGATAAAAAATGGTCTTCTTATCTTCAACAATTCCATTTGAACAAGAAGCATAAGAAGGGTAGTGCTAATCCAGTTGTAGATTGTCTAAGTTGTCCCCTGGGTCAAGCTCTCCTTTTTGTTCTTGAAACATGTGAACTCGATGCTAGTGTATGGTCAGAAATGTATACATCTAACATGGATTATGTAAATATCTATCAAAAATTGCTTTGCAGTAATCAACTCTAGATCTCTACTTGTGGGATGGACTCCTATACCATCTTAGGCAATTGTGCATTTTGAATGAGGCAGAGACAAAAGCTAATATGTGAGGCTCGTTTCAACAAGGTTGCATGAAACCTTGGAGTTGAAAGGTGTAATGAACCCCTGCAGGTTCTAACTCACCAAGTACTGATTTATTGAATGGTCTGATGAAAATTTCTGAGTTTGATGTATTTGGATTGTTTTTGAGGGTTTGAAATATGTATAACTTTTACTGTATTTTCTCAATAACATGGCAGGAAAGTGAAATGCAAGCAATAAACTAATTAACTGAAGCAATTTGAAACTAAATAGAAGCTGCAATGATATTCATTAACCATAGAATAATTACAAAGCTTAATATCTCAACTTTTCATACCCGGACAAGCAAAAGCTTTTATCACATAGAATCTGAAAAAGTTGTAGACAAGAATAAATCTGATAGCCCAATTGATCTGCTGTATATAATGTGTTCTCCACCTTTTTAAAATATGCACAAAGCCTTTACTAATGAAGTCGTTCAAATAGCTGAAGGTATGAGCATAAGAACCCAAGTGCTTTTACCTATATCCCACACGCCTATTGCTGGGTATGTATCTTCCAGGCAGATTGTACATTCAAATGATCTTCTAAGACTGTGGTGTCTCCTATAAAGGAAAGGTATGCAGATTTTCTTAGGCGTTGTGCCCTTGTCTAAGCTGAAAATGAGACCGCCTAGCTGTTCAGTAGTAAACCTGGCAAAAGTCACTTCCAAACTGATTTCTATTGCAGCAATTAATGTATTTCTGATCTGCAACTAATAAACCTTCAAATGCTGCTCCAAACCCTTGTATTAGCTTCTCTAGAATGCCTCAACATTGTAGCGTCACTGTTCACGTGGTACTGTAGTAGCAATTAAATATGCTGAATTCTGTTCTACAATGGCTGCCAATGATGAATTCCCAGGTCTGCAGTAGGTTGTCCTTCAAACTCTTCAAACCCTTCTGATATTCCTTCATTTTTAAGCACAAATAGAACTCCTAGATGAAGCTCTCTCAAGCAATAATATCAGCTGGTATTGCACAGCCTCAAAATTGTACTAACATTGAAGAGCTTTTGTTCTCCAATGCTGAAAAAGGCAGAAACCCTAGTTGGATTCCTCTCCAAGTATGAACTCCCAAAGACATAATTTAATATGTCTCTGCTGTCTCTAACCCTTGCCAACTGTTATATTGGTGATGCAAATTTGTTTTGCTTGTGAATGATTTTTGCAAATATATGATTTTTTTGTAATTTTCCAATATATGATGTGCAAGAACAATGCATAAAGGGAAAACTGAAAATAAACTAATGAGATTCTAATGCAAAATGCACTCCTACAGCCAAAGGTATTTTCACAAACGCTTGGCAGAAAACTAGTTTACTGAAATGAAAGCTTCCATAGATGACATTTTAGCAAACATATATCTTGCAACCCTTAACTCCTTCTCCATTATTATGAAATGCATTAAAAGTATACAATCTGACTGCAAAGATCCGCCAAGACTCTTGGCTTACAATTATTTTCAAAAGCATGGCAAAACTGATATGAAAATGCACCTACAGCTGCAGCAAGGCAGCGACTAATATGAGGATGCAAACTATGCAAGAAACATGAAGGAACCTGATGTTAATATGCCGATATGCCTGCAATGAGATGGCAGCCTTGTTGACAATGAAAATCGACCCTCCTTGTCCACAAAGAACTGATGAAGTCGACCCTCCTTGTGTGCTGCCCCTATTCTGACTTGCAGCTTTCAAAATAAATTATTGCGACCTCCAAACTCCTCACAATCTCATCAGAAATCACCGCCATGGCTTCTAGATTGGACCGCTCCACTACCCATGTGGACTTGATGCAAGCTTTGGCCTCAATGAATAAAATCGTGGTTCTCCACAAGGCTGTAAGCTGACTGCGAATTGCAAACAGCACTATTCCTCCAATCGTACCACTCAAATTTAGTTTCTAACAAGCTGTAATTTATCTTCAATAAAAATCTGACCTTCAAGCCCTTCAACCCTCTTAATATTTCTTCACCTTTTGCACAAATAGGACTCCTGAATGAAGCCCTCTCAAGCAATAATATCAGCTGATCTCTCACAGCCTCAAAATTGCATAAACACTGAAGAGTTTTCGTTCTCCAATGCTGGAAAAGGCAGAAACCCTAGCTGGATTCCTCTCCAAGCACGAACTCCCAAAGACATAATTTAATATTCTCCAAATAATAATAAAAATGAATGCCTTTGATGCCCTTTTATAATCTCTTCAAGAAATTGACCTCTTAATTGTATTTAATTTGCTTTTAAAATCCACTTTAGGTTTTGAATAAAAACTTTATAATATCTCTCCAAACTTGGGCACTCAAAATAATAATATAAAAATGTACTTTAAGTGATTTTAATTGAGGGTCATGGCCTCATTGGAAAAAAAGTACACTTTTTAACTTTATAATTTAACTTTATATTATTTAATTATCATTAAAGTACCTTTAATGATAATTATTCATTAAACATTTAATATTTCGCCCATCCACTAAATAAGAGGTCAACATTGCATCTGAGACCTGTTCAGGTGCCTTACTAAATTTAGTAACCTTGACTCCTCTGAAATGGTGTCTTACTATAAATAGTAAATATGAAGAACTGAGTCAAACGAAGGCCACACCTGAACCCACATTGAGCTCTGAAGGAGAAAAACCACTGATTACTGCCAAGAAGGACCCTCTAACCATCTGTGTTCACCTACGAGGGTTAGGAATAGGCCAAACCATCCAAAAACAAGATCAAGCTAAAAAAGGGACATTACAAAAGGACTCTTCTAGTGTCGCAAAAGTACTTCTAACAATCTGTGTTCTCCTATGAGGGTTAGGAATAGGCCAAACCATCCAAAAACAAGATCAAGCTAAAAAGGGGACATTACAAAAGGACTCTTCTAGTGTTGCAAAAGTACATTTGGTCACACATCAAGTCAAATGTCACCAAATACATAACATCTTGTACTGCCTATGCAATTGACAAATTGGTCAACAAAAGCAAGGTTTATACACACTGATGTTGGTTCCAAAAAGATTGTTGGAATTCTGTTTCCATGGACTTTCTCTCAAGCTACCCTAGTACTAAACATGGTAATGATTTTGTCTTTGTCGTAGTTGATAGATACTCAAAGATGACAATTTTGATTCCTTGTAAGAAAGAAATCATAACTTTGGAAACAACTCAACGATACTTTCTACATGTTTGGACCTACTTTGGAATCCCAGAAACTATCTTGATAGATATACAAGGTTCTTGAGCAATTTTTGTGAAGCGCTTTGGTCTATGCTAGACGCAAAGTTGAACAAGTCTACTACATTCCATCCTCAAATTGATGGACAAACAAAAGTGATGAACAAGATGATAATGCATCTTCTTAAGGTGTACAATTTGAAGAAGCATCACACTTGGGATGAAAGCCTACCTTTCATTCAACACAACTACAATAGAGCTTTGCATAACTCTATCACACACAATCCTTTTTAGGCTCATTTGGGTTTCCAACCTCGAGCATCCATTGACACGACTTATCTTATTTTTCCATCAACATCAACTCCTTCAACTCAAAAGGAAGTTGACAAAGCTATTCAATTCATTGAACACATTCAATAGCAGGTGCAAACCATTCTACAATAGGCTAATGCAAAGTAGAATTAGCACCATGACAAGCATCAAACACCACACACCTTTCAGGTTGGTGATTGGGTCTGGCTACACTTGTGGAAGGAAAGATTGATAGGACCTCACCACAAGCTTTGTCCACATTGGTAAGGGCCATACACCATAACCAAGAAAGTAGGGGATAACACTTTTGAGCTTAATCTACCTTCTTGCCTTGGGTTGCATCTTGTCTTGAATGCAAAACTCTTGCACCATTACTTTTCACCTTTGTTGGATACATCAAATGTTGTAGAGTCTCTTCACAAAACAAAGATCAATCTAGATTGTAGCATTCCAGTGTAACTGGATCAAGTCATTGATGCTAGGGTTAAATGTACATCTGAACAAGAGATTCCTCTCTTTCAGATTGTGAATGCAGTTCAAGTGCCTTCCTAGTGAAAATGATTTTTAGAGTTCTAGGTTGCCAATTTGTTTCCATAGCTTTTGCCACAATTGCATGCAATGTGGGCTATCACTCTCCATGGAGGGGTGATTGATCGAGGATGGTTTGGGTCCCTAGATCTTACCACAAATCTTAGGTATATTTCTTTAGCCCTTGCAGTTTTGTCATTGGGTTCCTTATTTCAATTTAGCATCCAATGTCCATGTGTCACACTACAAGTGCTAGCTTAACTTTCACGGTTGTCTAGCAATTGGGAACAGTTGTGATGTGGTTATGAAACAATTTGGTCCCAACCAATGTGTAATAATCACCCTTGATTTATTTTTTGAAAACTTGTTAGCTCAACATAATGGAAATTGCTAAACAACTTTACTTTCCACTTTTTGATCACCAAGTTCCAGTGTGGGCGAGGTGAGAGCATATGGTGTACGAGATTACAATTTTACTTGAAGTGAAGCAGCTGAAAGTAATCTACTTATCTAGTGGGGTTAGCTTAGCACTTCCACTTTTCAGTGGGAAAGCATCAAACAATATTGGAAATGTAAAGCCAAATCTTCCACCTTTCAATGGTGAGCGAATAAAACAAGAAAGAGCAACTCTCCCACTTTTTAGCAGTGAGTGAATACAATAAGATAGAGCCACTCTTCCGCTTTTCAGTGGTGAGTGAGAACCAATAAGTCACTTATTCTGTGGGGTAACAATAGAATGCCAAAATAACAAGAGCAGTTCACTGGTGGTACTATCACTCAATGTTACAATGTTAGCTCATTTGAAAACTTCTAAATTCAACATATGCATCTTCTGTTACAAGTATGGTCATGAAAGAAATTGATAGAACATCCCCACATGTATCAAAACATGAAAGAGCTAACCACCCATCATGGAGTTAACAAATATACCTCAAAGATTGGCAAATAGATGGCTGGTACAGGTCTGAAACCCTGCTGCTACAGTTTGGACAGCAAGATATAAACTCATAAAACTTCACCAAATCACTCCCACCTGCACCCAAAATAAATGCAAGCTATAACCATGTTTCCAAACAACAATAAATGCAAGCTATAACCATGTTTCCAAACAACTTTGAATGACTTATCACATCATCTAAATATTCATACTAAAAACCAAAACTGAACTTCAAAACAGCTCCAATGGTGATTCTTGGCTAGAATTACACCACAGTCTAGCTAGGGAATATCTTGCAATTTCGAAACTGGAAATCTATGAGGGATTTCATCCTCAAAGATTGAAGAGAACCAAAGCCATTTCGGTAACATAACATTATCATTCTTTTGCCTATCCAAATGAGCCCCCAATGCCTCCTTTTATAGCTTTTTTTGTTGCTTTTTCGAAAAAGCACCTTTTTGTTTTTTGCCACTTTTTCAAAAAAGCGTTTTTGCTTTTTGCTGCTTTTCCAAAAACACTTTTGCTTTTTCCCAAAAAATACACTTTTTTTTCCGAAAAACTCTTTTTTGCTTGTTTGTTGCTTTTTTTTTTGAAAAAACACTTTTTGCTTTAAATTAAATAATTAATTATTTGCAACATTTAATCACCTTTCCAATGAGCTATTACTCTAAGTTGTCATTTAATTATTTCTCAACATTAGACAATATTAGTGAAATATTAATTTAATAACTTAATAACTCACCCAAGTTGTGGGATGCCCCGAAACACATCGAAATCCAAATTTTACCACACCGATATGATACTCAGGCAATAGGTGAATAATAGAAAGCCAATTAAATGACTTGCTATAAATAAATGTGCTCTCCAAGAATTTTGGAGAACACCCCAAAAATTAGAAAACACTCAAGAGAGTGTCATTCAAATCAACATTGCCCACAAAGCTCATTGCTAACAAAAGAAACCTTGTAACTCCAAAATTGTATCCTCCAAGATCTTTGGAGTCCCCTTGCCTTACCAATTAGCCCATGGGAACTCAAGCAATAGGCTAACGGTCTTCAAATTGATTAGGCCTAAGAAGGGGACATTACATAGTGTTTTAGTTTTCCTCTTTGAATATTAAAACTACATTACCATTCTTTGAAATTAGACATATTTAGAGAGATTGTACAGAGACATAGCCACCATATGTCTATTCTCACATATAGTGTATGGGACTAGCATAATACAACCTTGCTTCTCAATTCTACACATATCAATTGTCTTGTCTAGTTTCCCCGTTCAGTTGCACTCTACATATTTTAACTTCTACCATATGTAAACTGTTTCTGCACATAACCTTGTTGAATCGATTTAATTGGGTTGCCCATTAGGTTTTCCCTTAGGCCCCCAACCAAGGATGTTCAACAATGTTCTAAAATTTGTCATTGCTTTGTAGACTTTCCAAAAGCCTTTGACAATGTGCCTAGACATATGCTGTTCCAAACGTACTTGATATTGGCATCTTTAAACTCTTTGTTACTGCTATGATGTTCTATGTGAATTGTTGGTTGGTTTTGGACTTCCCAAAGATTTTTAGCATGCAGTACCATTGGAATCAAATAGGAGCGCCTTACCTTGCTATCTCTATTTGGAATTGATCTATAAGTTTTTTATCAACTCACTCCTTTTTAAGATGGTTGATTCTTACATCCTAGAGTTGAGATAATTCCTTTTGTTGATGATGTTGTCCACCTCAATTACTCTCTAAATGTTTTGTTTGGATGCCATTACTTTGTTTTGTGAGCTTTGGTAACTAGTGCCAAATCTTAGTAAAACTAAGGTAACGACCTTAAGTTACTCCACAAAGGTGCTCTCTTCAAGTTCCAATTTATCTACAAAGGTGAGCCTATAGAAATCACATCAGTTTATGCACTGATGATCAATTTTCATGATCAGGTCTTAATCTTAAACTAATTTCTTAGTCACAACATTGCAAGGCATAAGCCTCCCTTTATATTTTGCAATCTTAGGAAGTAATGATATATGGACAAAGCTGCAACCCTTTGGCATTACCATCAAACCTAACATTCTTCATGGGCTCTAGATTTAGGATTTGAGGTTATGGCCTATTGATTGGGCATGGATTGGGATTGTTGAGACAACCTTACTCTATTACATTATCCATGGTAAATGGATTGACCTTTAGTGCATTTTGGAAGTTGAGTTTGTATCTTGATCTGTTAGCCTTGAGAACATCTTTTCGCTTGATTTACATCTCCATGAACTTAGGACCACAAGTCCCCCTCTCTATCTTATAGTGTCACTGCTTTCAGATACATTTCTAGGACATCCCTAAAAGATGCAACTCTTTGACAGTATATTTAAACCTGCTATTCATTATGAGTTTGCGAGTTGGGATTTGAGCTTAGGGCCTATGGTTTGGGCATGTATTGGGATGTTTAAAACTATCTTTATCTGGCATATGTTCTATTGCAAATGGATGACTTGTCAGTGCATCGTCCAAGCATAGTTTATGTCCCAACCTCTTCATCATGAGAATGTTTACAAGCTTATTTTTTGTCTTTATAGATTCATGCCCATTGGTAATCTCCTCTAGCCATGAGAGATGTGAGAGAGATTCTCACATATAACCTTTTGGTCTTGAAAGTGGGTTGCTTGTGTGATTTCCTTGGTGATGGCAATGATGGTGCTTGAAGATTTTACTTTATGAGTCAGTTTCCATTTCCATGGATTGTTGTGCCCTGAAATATGCCCCTTAATCTTTTCTTGATTTTCAATATCAATTACAATGCAACACGCACCCGTTAAGGTTAACTCCAAAACCAAAACGAAGCGGAATAGTAACTCTAACCAAGAATGCGCCCTAAAACCACTGAAGGAAGAGGGGTGGACATATGGTCAAAGGATCCCTAGGATCTAAATAACTCAATACTAAAATTGATTACAACTGGAAAGTAAAAGATATAACTCAACGCCAAGAATGTGCACACAAGATCCTTTTGCAGGCGAGGTGCTAGCATATGGCGGAGTAACTGAATTATAGCTGAAAGTAAATACAACTAGAAACAGAAAGAGGCGGTGATCCAGCCATGAGAGAAATCTGCTCAACCAATTAAACAGTGGGGGGAAGAAAACAACATAATCCAGACTAATTCCTCTGCTGCGGCGGGCATCCACTAAATAGTGGGAATTCTCCACTTAACAGTGGGTGATAGAAGAGAGATTAATTGTTCTTTCTCCACACTGGCGGTAAACCATCCAGGGGTTACAAATGTATAAAATTTAACACTAAAATATGCAGCAATCTAAATGACTGGAACAATACTACTGTTTACAGTCTTACAATGAAAAAGCAACTGCAATTTTCAAGTGTTATTACAATATTTACAAAGCACAATGAAAGGATGATTTCCCCACTTGATAATCTCTCAATTATTGAAGCTTGAAACCAAAATCAGAAACTGAAGCAAACAGATATAAAAAATCTGCAATCTGGAAATGATTACCAGCAACACTGAAACACCAAAAAATGAACAAAACTCTTACCACACTCTACAAACTCCTACCAAACTGAAAGCTCATCAATTCATTGACTAGGCGATCATGAAACAAGCACTTTCCAAGCTCCAAATTCAACAAAACATCCAACACGAATTCCAAGGTATTAGAGGTATGGTACGACCCTATGAGAGGGTCGACCTCACTTATAAAATCATTCACTTCACTATAAAATCTGTCCTTGCACAAAAAGAGACGCCTCAAGCACATAATTTGATAGGATCAATACCCATATGCAAATAAAATTTACCCTTGGAGCTGTATACAAATTCGCCTTGCAGCCATGACTGAACCAGCAAACAGAAAACCACATAAATGCTCACAACTTCATCAATATACCTCCAAACGTGATGAAACAAAGTGTAAAGGCTCTTTGGAGGATAGGCGCCCAAGTTGCAATGTTGAAACAGCTTCAAACCACCTTCAATTATTTGGCACGAACTCCAATGCCCAACAAGAATGGTACGGCCTGCTGGAGGTGCAATTTTGCAAAATAAAAATAATGACTTTGAATTAAATTCTAATCTCGTGGAAAGGGACGCCTTGTGCCAAGAATCACTTTGCCAAAATACCCAAAACAATATTTTATTTACTCAAAAAGCTGCACATAAAAAACTACTTCAGCTGTATGAACACCAGCAACATAAAAACTGAAAATATCACCAAAATTCTCCAACTTTGAAGTTCAATCTGCTAGTCTGGATGAGAAGCAGTCTTAAAACCAACTAGGTGTTATCTTTCAAACACGAAATTGGACAAATGCTAGGAGGTAAGCATTCCTCAAAGCCAAATACATGAAGTCATTCCGACAGCATAACATTAGCATAAACAATGGATGATAAATACTAGAGCAAACTCTCTCTTTTAAAGAACTTGAGGTGACTGTTGATTTTCCACCTTTTCTCTGCAAGGGACACCCAAAGAATTTGAATCATTTAATCTTTAAAAGATAAATAATTCTTCCTCAACTTTGGTGTCCAACTCCAAAGCACATTTCAAACATAATAAAATATTAAATATTTCCTCATGAAGTGTCCTCCCTTCATGAACACCTTTTAAAACAACTTCAAGTTATCATGTTAGGCCAAGGGGGGAGGGGGGTCAACTTAAAATTAAAACATTAATAACTTGAAATAACTCATTTCTCCCTTTTACACCTCAATAGCCAAATTCAACAATATTCAACTGCTCCAACTGAAATGGAAAACTTACTGAAGAGCTGCCAACTGGACCACTGCCAAAATTAGAACTTACTAAAAATAGTAAATTCTGAGAAATGCCGAAAAACCTCCAAAGAAGGAA
Source organism: Sequoia sempervirens (assembly GCA_007258455.2). Lineage (NCBI taxonomy): Eukaryota > Viridiplantae > Streptophyta > Pinopsida > Cupressales > Cupressaceae > Sequoia > Sequoia sempervirens. The sequence continues at coordinate 1,662 of VDFB02203063.1, read as the reverse complement.
ACTCTGATTTTACCTCTGACAAGCCTACGGATTTTTGGAAATAGGCTATCAATCACTGAAGAGCGTATGGCTAAAATGGGGACATTACATGCCCCCTTTAGATACTCTTTAAATGCCCCTTGCCTCCTTCCAAAAATGGAGTTACTATTAAAATAATATTCTTTATTTATTTATTAATGCTCAACTATGTAAAATATTGTAAAATATCTAGATAAGATCATCTCTGTTGTCCGAGATATTATCTGAAGTTTCTTTTAGAAACTTCCTGCTTTTTCTTGAGATAAGATCGTGTTCGATCTTATTCTTGTACATCTTGTAAATTATTTATTGAGCACATTGCTCACTGTTAATACATCGAATATTTTACCAATTACCTGTGTAATATGGTATCAGAGCTCAGGGAATTAATTTTTTCGAAAAATTTATAATTTCTTCGAAATTATTTTTGTTTCAAAATTTTCAAAAATTTTTTGGAAAAAATTCATGGGCTGGATCTGGAGAATTAAAAAATCGATTTTCTAAAATTTGAAAGAATTTTTAAAGGCTTTTCGAAAATACGTTTTTATTGTTAAAATTTTAAAAGCGTGGTTTCTTCCACTGTCGTGCAACTCTCGAATCCAAAATCTGCAAGCATTTTGATTTCGCGTTGGCCTCCCGAGACATGTTCTTTTGGTTCATCTCTGCTTGTTGCAGTGGGTGTTGAAGCGCGCGACTTGGAGAGTTTTTTATGGGCTCCTTTAGACGCGTTTTCTGTAAACGCGATTTTCTGAGGACGCGAAGTTTTGAAGACGCGATTTTCTGAACGTGTATCTGCATTTTTTGAGGCTGCGATTATTCATTGTTGGGCGCGAATTTGTTCATTTCTTTGGCCGCGATTTGTTCATCTCTGGCCGTGTTTTTGTTGCATTTTGTGTCCATCTTTTTGGGCGACTCTTCTCTGTTCGTGGTCTTGTATCAAAGCGACTTGGGTTTCCCTAGTTTTCCTGAAGATTTAGTGTTGGTTTTTGCAAATTTTCTGCAATCTTTTGAAGCTTTCATGGCCGCTTAGGGCTTTCAAAAACTCGTCTAGGGTTTTGACCCTCTTTACGTTTCAAAGCCGAGAATTTTTTCGATTCTTGCGGATTCTTGTTGAGTTTTCGAGGAGCTCCATTGCGGTTGGTCTCGAATTTACCTTAAATTTTGTCGTTGCCGTGCCTCAAATTTTTGTGCCATTAAATTACGGTAATACTTTGTAGTGCAATACTTCGGGAATGCTGCCTCTGTTTTGCATTGGAATTTGTGTCTCGAGTTTCGTGCATCAGCCTCTTCTTAGTACCTCGTTTTGTGTGCCTCGAAAAGCGTGAAGATGGCCAGTTTAAATAATCTGATGCTGGAGGGCAGTCAGAGATTTAATGGAAAAAATTACAACACCTGGAAGCAGTGGATGATGACAATCTTTGAATACCGCTGCCTTGATCAAATGATCCTCGGCAATGCTACTCGTCCAACAACGGCGGGTAAGGATCAGGAGAAGTTTGATGAGCAGAATCGTGAAGCGGTGATGCTTATTAAGCTTTCAGTTAGTGATGATCAGCTCCCTCAGATTCCACTTGGAAAATCAGCTAAGGAGATCTGGGATCACTTGAAGGGTTTGCATGAAACTTCCGACAAAAGCCGTGCGTT
>VDFB02203060.1:0-28769 GCA_007258455.2 Sequoia sempervirens | reverse complement strand
TTATTAGATGAGATTACTTTGAATAAAAGATTACAAAACATGAAAAACACATGTTCATTTTAAGCCTCAAAGCAATGATGAATTCATTTTAAGCACCAAAAATCAAATGTGAAGTTTTCTAGTCAATTTTATTAACCTCAAATGAAATCTATAAATTTTCTAGCAATGACAATTGAAAGCTTTTGAAGTGTTCATTTTAAAGCCCAAAAGAAAAGACGAGTTAGCCTAAAATAGAAAATTAAGGCATAAAATAGAATCTCCAAGCATTAAGAAATACTTTTGGGTTTCAAGTTTGATGCTCAAATCCTTAACTCCGATCTTCCTTTGGTTTTTTGCTCAACTCCAATGTTCGATTCCAATGTCGATTTCTAATTCTTTTCCCCCTCCTTCTAGTGACATAATGAAGCACCCTTCAAAATCTGCAAACACTCTAAAATCTCAAACATGGATTAGTGATATGCAAACCTTTTAAATACTCCTATGAAATAATGCATGATGCCTCTTCAAACAAGATAACAAAATAAACTACTTAGAAGCATGAAAGAGACATGATGCACACCTATTCCATATTGCATTGGTGTCACTTGTGAGAAATGACCCTTTCCCAACCCTTGATAAGCCAATGATGAAGATGTAATGGACAAAATCAGTTCTCAATTGAAGAGAGTGACTTTGCATGAAATTTGTAGATAGATTTAATGAGATTCTAGAGAATTTGATGAAGAATGCTTCCATTTATAGATTTTCGTAAGTTGTAAGAGTGCTCAAAATAGAGCAATGTGGGATAAATATTTGACCAATGAGATTGAGCCACTTGTCAACTTATGATAGGTTGAGGAATGAGCACATTTTGGTCAATGTGCCAAAAAGGGGGGGATTCAAATTTGAATTTGAGAGTTAAATGCTGAGTGGGGATTAAGAGAGAATTTTGCTAGGAGTAATTAGACCAGTTCATGGCTTCCCAACTGGTGATCAGGTTTTCAAGAATAAATCTACCTTTAATGAAACCAGTTTGGGTAGAGCAAATAAAGTTGGGCAGGATATTCTCAATTCTCAGAGCCAGGAGTTTGGCAAAATTTTTGTAGGAGACATTGAGGAGGGTAATAGGTCTCCAGTTCTTGATGAGCGCTTTGTCCCCATCCTTGGGGATCAACTTAATTATACCCCTATTGATGGAGCAACCCATGGAACCCCTAACAAGGGCTTCAAAGTAGAGATCATGGAGATTTTGGCAGATCCATTCTATATTAGCCTTGTAGAACTCAACTGGGAGACCATCAACACCAGGGGCCTTGTCATTACTAAGAGAATTAATGGATTTTTCAATTTCTTCCAAGGAGAGATCTTTAGACAGTTGGTTGGCATCAGCAGTGGAGATTATGTTAGGGATGAGAGAGCAAACTTGATGTCTAAGGGAGGAAGCCTCCTCCGAATCTTTAGAAGCAAAAAGATTTTGATAAAAATTAACAAAAGCCTCTTTGATGTTATCGAGGTTAGTTATCTCATGATTATCAACAACAATTCTCTCTATAGTTTCATTAGTTTGCTTTTGCTTAAGGAGGTTAAAGAAAAATTTAGAACCCCTATCACTGAACTGCAGCCAGTGCGCACGGGATCTGATCTTGGCGCCTTTGGTCTTAACCTGCTGGTATTTTCTAAGGGCATCCTTGGCATTGACAACATGAGAGATGAGATCATAGTTCGAAGGATTGGCTTGAATGTTGGTTTCAGCTATCTGGAGATCAGAGGAAAGACTTTTTTCAACGAATCTATAATCTTTAGCCCTTTTTTGCCCAATGGTTTTTAACATATTCTGCCAGGCGAGAATGTTCTTGTTCCATCTATCCAAATGAGAGCTCGTGGGAAAGTTATTTCTGTTAATGAGCTTAATGATGTGAATGGCAGCAAGAGTATCTTCATCTTTTAGGAGGCTAGTGTTAAGAAAAAACTTGGGATTGGATCCATTGCAGCGAATAGGAAAGTTGTTAATTCTAATATAGGTGGAGATGGGATGGTGATTGAAGAGGGAGGTGGGGGTAATGAGGACAGAGTGGCCGAATTTATCAGGCAGAACAGAGAAGAAATTTTTATTAACATAGAAACAATCGAGTCTGGAGTAAATTCTAGAGGGACCCTGTTGGAAATTGCACCAGGTATGCCAAATGCCAAGGTTCGTATCCTTAGCACCAGCCAAGGGATCAAAAAGGTGTTTAGAATTTTTCATTCTATTCCAATGCACTTTTTCTAGGTCTTTCCAGGCAAACGGAAGGCCTCCAATTTTGTCCTCTTGGGATTCAACCATGTTGAAATCCCCTCCCACAAGCCAGGGGATATTAGGGAGAGCAGCCAGCTAGTCCCAAAGTCTCGCTCTCTCCTTGAAATCATTTGAGGCATAGACGGAGCATATGCCAAAGACATTGTTATTGCAATTGATAGTAACCCACACCGCTCTGTTACAAGGGGAAATCCCATTACTAGAGATGTAATTCTCCCATCTAGTGTTGATCAAAAGGGAAACCCCACCCCTACCCTTAGGGTGGTTGGTGTGAAACTTGATGACATCTTTCCACAGAAAGTTGAGATTGGAATCCAGAGTGTACCCAATGGCTTTAATTTCTTGCAGCATCAGGAAATCCATGGATTTGTCAGTGTCAAGATACCGTTTAATGATCCATCTTCTATCAGGGGATTCAAGCCCCCTAATATTCCATGAAATGCAATTCATAGGGAAACATGCAGGGGGGAGAACAATTTCCAATGGACCCCAGAATTGGGGCTAAGACACTGCAATGGATGTCCCCTAGCAATTTCTTGGAGGGGTTCTTATTTTTGGAGCCTAATCGTCTCCCCCGCCGTTTAGATATGGGGAAAGCATCTTTTAGCTCATCATCATTATCAGAGTCATCAAGGGATAGGAAATTCAAGGGTGAACAACAGAGACAGAGGAGTAATTGCTGGTGGGGATGAATTCGAGCAAGCAGTCATCACCAAGCTCACGAAAGATTTTAGGGGGGAAGCTCTCAGGAGGAGCCGGGTCAGTGCATCTGATAGAGAGGTCCATGAGGGTCAAGCAAGAGGGGGGGAGCTGCTTTGGATTTCTTTGGATGCGACCATGACAGAGTTGTTCGAAGTGGAGGTAAGTTGAGGGAAAAGGGACAGGGAGCCCTCTAAAGAGGTGTTGGATTGCTTATTGGTTCTTCCTCTGCGTTTGTTGGAGACTTTGGTCAAGGTTAGGGGCCCGATATTTTGAGCAGCATTCACCAGGGGTAGTGATTCAGCCGAGAGAGAAGTAGGGGAAGGGACAAGAGGGGTGGGTGGGGTGTTGGAGGTCAACTGGGGTGAGGGATTAGCGAGTGCAGTAGCAAGAGGGGTTTTGTTCACCGAGGAATTTGGGTTAGGGTTAACAGTTTCTGGTGAATTTTGGAAAGTCAAGGGCTTAGGCGGTGAGGGTTTTTTCTTAAGGATGGGGCAGTCCTTCCTCAGATGCCCTTCTCTTCTACACAAGAAACAAGCATTCAGACCCCCGAGAATATCAATGGGGCAAGATAAATTGTCATCAGAGATACAAATGTTAATCTCAGACGGAATATCATAACCCAGATTCAACGAGATAAGAATTCTGGCATCCATATGAGGGACCAATCTGATAGTGTTGTCCATTCAGATGACTTTGCCAAGTGGTTCAAGCAGTTGAGGGAGGAAACGCCATAGAAAAGGCAGGATTTGTTTTACCAAAATCCAAAGAGGGGCTGAGAGCGCAAGGACTTCCTCATGTATGGCCTCAGGAGACCAAGCCAAGGCGCGAAAGGAAGTAGAGCCCACGGTCTAGTATTATTTTTTAAGTATTTCAGCCTGGGCTTCATGGTTAGCGAAAAAGATAACAAAAAGCCCTTTCTGTATCTATCTACAAAATGATATATGATAACCAAGTTTCAGGTTCCAATAGTTATGGAACCAGTCATCAAGAAATTTTCTGGGAGGACATTTATCCACTTCAACAGCAGAGAAGAAAATAGCAGAATTCCTTAACCTATTTTTTTCCTTACCAATTTCAACTAGCATTTATGGATTAGGAGAAACAGAGAAAGATAACGGAGCAACTCAAGCGTTCTTACCAGATTCGCAGGCTTCATTAGAATTTGAAAGGGAAAACCTTGCGCTCACGTTGATGGTGATACCAGAGTTAGCCACCGCCTCAGAGAACGACTTGGGTCTTGAATGCAAAGGGCTATAATTGGGATTAGCTATGCAAGGAGTGTCAGAAGCCATCGATGCCCTAGGTACATCTGATGAGGAAATAGGGGGTACGACCTCTGCCGAACGATAGAGGGAAGAGGAGGAGGATGCATTCAACATAAATGCATAAAAAAGAACAAACTAAAAAAGGAGCGATCACACCTGTGCAGTCGTCGCCACTGGGGGAAGGCAGATGTCAGCCACCGAAATTCGCCAGTCCAATTATTCAACATTAAATCTTCAATTTTTCATGAATTTAATTTTTAGAATCTAATGGATTATTTTTATGAATTTATAGGTGATCTATATCACTTTTTACATCTATTGCCTAACCAATGGAAGAAAGGGGTAAATTAAATCTAAGAGTCATCCTTGGAAATAAGTGAATATAAGAATAGACCAGGTTTGGGTTTTATAGATATCTAAACTCAAACACACCATTTTTTTTATCATTGTACATAAATGATAACTAGGTCAAAGCCAGTTGAGAATAAATATCAGAAGTGTGAGGACGAAGTTGGAGGATTGTATTGAAACATTAAGAACTATTCATGAGTGATCAATGTGTAATGTTTAAAAAGGCTAAAAAACAACTTAATATAAAAAATGTGGTGTAGGAAAATGTATGCTCTTCTTGTCCAAATGGTATAATTTCACAATTAATTTGGACCTATTTTAGTACCCATGCATTCCCGACACTTTAAATCATCAATAATACACCCCTAAGAACCTTTATTTTAAATCTCAAGGCTTATTTAGACTAAAATCCTTGACAAAATCAACAAACATTCAATTTTCTAACAACTTGACATTTTGTCACCCTAGAAAGCTAGGGTGGGACTCATATGCCACCTTGGGTCTATGGGTCCCTTGTGGCCCCTTTTTAGCATTTGAGAAGGAAATTAAGGTTTTCAATTCAAAGTTTTGGTTGATGTTGGAATTTGAGATCTAATAAATGGTAAACTAGACAAGGTGCCTATATAAAAAGATTTCAAATCATTATTTTCTTATAGAGAAGCAATTCACGATCTAAGTAGAAGTTACAAGCACTCAAGCATAATTTCACAAGATCATTGAAAAGAAAGTAGTAAGAAAAGTTGAAGTCTTGGATAAACATTATAGTGTTTTTTACAAGTCTTCAAGATTACTTTCATTCAAGATCTAGCATTGTGAAGGATTGATGATGGTTTCCTATGGTGAATCCTGATGGATTCTAGGTTGGGGAGATCCAACTAGCCATTGAACCAAGTCTAATGACTTGTTTCCTAAGTGATTCCATACTCCATTATCACTCTACTTTCTACCTCATTTAAGTTACATGCATTATTTTGACTTATTAGGGTGACTTGAGATCTCCCAAAGTGAGTCATCATTTTTATGTTCCATTCATCCATCTTATTCTAGCACATTAGAATAGGGTTTCATTGCATTTTAGATCTCCTAATCTTAGATGCACTTAAGATTAGGGCTTGAAATCACATTTACATTCAAGATCTATCATTTCTATCAATGTTTAATTAAAGATGATGGCCATGTGTGGATCCTACATTGTTCAAAAGGATGGTAGGAAGTCTTATGTGTTTGACAGCCACAAGGCCTGATATTATGTATGGTGTAAGTCTAATTTCAAGATTTATGGAGTCCCCAAAAGAGTCTCATTGGCAGATAGGTTACAAGAGAATATTGATGTATGTGAGTGGTACAAAAGATTTTGGTATATTGCATTCCACTTCAGATGATTTCAATCTTGTTGGTTACACATATAGCGATTGTGGGGGTAGCATAGATGACAAGGAAAAGCACATCTGGGTACATTTTTCATCTTGGTACAGGTGTTGTTTCATGGGCTTCACAAAAACAACCTAATGTGACTTTATCATCAGCTGAAGCTGAATATGTGGCAGCTACTAGTGCAGCGTGTCAAGCTATGTGGATGCGCAGAATGTTGAAAGATTTAGTGCAACATCGGAAGGAAGCCACTACAATATTTTGTGATAATAATTCAGCGATTGCTTTGTCTAAAAATCATGTTTTTCATAAGAGAACTAAGCATGTAAATACCAAGTACCATTTCATCAGAGAGCTTGTCAATAATAAGGAGATTTGCTTAGAATTTTGTAAGTCTAAGGATCAGTTCGCAGATATTTTTACAAAACCTTTGGTAAAGGACACATTTCAGTTTTTAAGAAGTTGTTTAGGAACGCTTGATCGTGCAAATATACTCAGTTGAAGTTCGATACAGTTTTTTGGTCATCCCCTGTAGTTGTAATTAAGGGGGAGTGTTAGAAATCCGTCTACTCCTGACTGTGTAATTACAACTCCTGAGAGCTCTCGGCTACGACATTTCCAATAGAAATATCAGACAAGGCATGGTAACCGCCTTAATTCGTTACAAACACAGGAATTCGGTATTGGGTTTCACGGGGATCCCATTTTGATTATGTTTTACAAAAGGCTTCTACATTTCCTGCTTCCTTCTAATCATATCATATCGTACTATAGTCTGTGATTCCATGCGTTTATTAACATATATCGTATCATACTATAGTCTGTGATTCCATGCTTTTATGAAAATTTTCTTTGAAGAACTGCTGCTATCTGACTAGATGACGTTGATGGTTTTTTTTTTTGTTTTAAGATAATCTTCTTTTTTGTAACCACCAGGCAAGTTATTTGTGAAAAAGAATGAAGAGTGAAAACAAAGATGCAAGAACAAAGCAGCTACAAATGAGAAAACATAAAAAAAATATGACACCAGGATTTTATCGTGGTTCACCAAAATATGGCTACATCCACACTGAGAAGAGGAATATTATTATTCTTAACAATAGAAATTACAAATGAGAAGTGCAACATAAATAAAGTTACAATTCACTCCTAGAAGAGGAATATGAAAAGACAATGAATTGGAGGGAAAAAGAATGCCCATTGGGCTTCAACACTCAACAAATCTCCCACTTGAATTCCAACGGATGCTGCAACTTGCCAACCATTCCCCTGCTCTAAATTTATGGTTACTTCTTCTTAACCAGACCAAGAGAAGTCCTAGCGCATTCGAACTTCTCTTTGCCTACAACTTTGGTAAAAATATCTGCCGGATTGACCTTTGTGTCAATTTTTACAACCTTTAACTTGCCCTCTTCAACCACATGACGAATGTAATGAGCATGACGGTCAATGTGTTTGGAACGCTGCTGAGATGAATGATTGTGAGCCATAAAAATGGCACTATGGCTAGCACAAAATAGAACATACTCTCGTTGTTGACACCTCAAATCGCTAAACAATAGCTATAACCAAATCATCTCCCTAACACCTTCAGAAAGAGCCAAATACTCAGCTTCAGCAGAAGAAAGAGCAACAGAATGTTGTAGCCTTGAGACCCAACTAATGGCTGCACCAGCAAATAAGAAAACATAGCCAGTGGTAGACCGTTGTTTATCCAAATCTCCACCAAGATCAGAATCAGTGAAACCTTGTAGCTGAACATTATTTCCACCAAAACACAAAGCATAATGAGCAGTACCTTTAAGATACCTTAAAATCCATTTGACTGCTTCCCAATGAGACTTCCCGGGATTGCTCATGAACTTGCTCACAAATCCCACTGCATGAGCAATGTCAGGATGAGTGGAAACCATGGCATACATAATACTGCCAACTACAGATCGATAAGGAATATTTTCCATAAAATCTTTATCCTCTTGGGTTTTTGTACTCAAATCAGAAGACAAACAAAAATGAGCAGCAAGAGGAAGAGAAACAACTTTTGCATCAGCCATTCCAAATTTATCAATAACCTTATTAAGATATGCCTCTTGTGATAATATGAGTTCTATCTTACATCTATCTCTACTGATCGTCATGCCAAGAATCTTCTTGGCTGCACCTAAGTCTTTCATAGCAAACCGTGTAGCTAATTGCTCCTTCAACTCAGAAACAATCCTCTTACTAGTATCGGCAACCAACATGTCATCTACGTAGAGCAAGAGAATAACAAATTCACCATTAGAAATTTTCTTGTAATAAACACATGGATCCGCCTCACACCTGGCAAACTTGTGCTCAATCATGAAGCGATCAAACTTAATATACCACTGTTGCAGGGCTTGCTTGAGCCCATACAAATTGCGCTTCAGCCTGCAGTAAAGATGTTCTTGTCCTTGGTGTTTAAAACCTTCCGGCTGCTCCATGTACAACTCTTCATCAACATCACCATGTAGAAAAGTTGTTTTGATGTCCAACTGGTCAAGTTCAAGATCCCAAACTACAACCAAACCCAAAAATTCCCATATTGTGTTCATTCTCACAATTGGAGAGAAAATCTCATTAAAATCAATGCCTTTCTATTGAGCATACCCTTTGACAACCAGCCTAGCACGATAACGTTTCCTACCTGCATCCTCTTCTTTCAACTTATACACCCAACGATTTTTCAAGGGTCTGCGGTTAGGCGAAAGTGGCACTAAATCCCAAGTGTTGTTAGCTTGCAACGAAGTCATTTCATCTTGCATTGCGTCAAGCCATTTATTAGAATCAACTGCCTGACATGCTTCTTTGAAAGTAGCCGGTTCAAGTTGATCAGAGAGTAAAAGCTCAAGCTCAGCCTCTTCTGAAAACAATAACTCATAATCAAAAAATTTTGAAGGAAATCTCTTCTCCCGGGTAGACCTCCATAACTAAGGACCCTCTTGTGGCAAATTAGAATCATCCAGATTCATTCACTGTAGTTGATTTTGAATACTTGTTACCTCGTTTTGCAAAACACCTCTATTCAAAACATGTTCTTCAAGACTGTGCCTTTGTATATCTCCTGATTGCATAATCCCCTGTGCTTGATCACCAATCGTCTGCCCCTACATACTAATCGACTGAGGTTGTGATTGAAAACAGATTTGCTGATGCTACATTGTGGGCGCATCAAATGAAGGGTCTAAGGGCGGCATATCATGTATTAGCGGCTGAGCAGAGTCTAGTGAAACCCGCGACTCACTCCTAGAAGCCTGCATGGTATGAGAGAGAGACGGGGTATCAAAAACAGGAATTTGCGAATGACAGAGATCTGGACCCTGTGCAGGAAACATTGAAGATCACGCATTTTGTATTGGAGGCTGCGAAGCATGTGAAGGGTGCGCTAGAGACAACGGTAAAGACTGTGAAGAAAGGTGTGAAGGTTGTGTTGGATGTGGCGTACCAAAAGAGCAAGGCACATAATGTGCAATAGGGGTTGGTGCAACAAGAGCTGGAGGTTGTGAATCACCAGTATTGGAAGGCTGCGAATCACAGCCAGAACATTGCTCAAACAATGGTTGTGTATCATCATTAGGAGAAAACAGAGATGATGACATAGAAGGGGTAGGGGATAAAACAGAGGTGGGTGAACAAGTAATTCCACCTACATTACCAGCCTACGAATTACCTCCAGGTGATCCATTTGAATAATCATTGGCAAAAACTGAGAAAGGAACATATTCCTTAGTAATTACTGCCTGTGTCTACAATGCTGGAAAAACATGCTCATTAAAAAACACATCCCTGCTACGAGTAATTTTATTGGCGACAGGATCCCACAACTGAAATCCATACTGATCTTCGCCATACCCAACAAAGATGCACTTCTGAGATTTGGGGTCCAGTTTGGATCATTTCTCCTTGGGAACAAGAGCAAATGCTTCACACCCAAATACCCGAAGATGTGAATAGGAGATCCACTTTCCAAGCCACTCCTCCTCTGGAAGACCAAAATCTAATCATGATGATGGGCTTCGATTAATTAAATAAACGGTTGTGTTGCAAGCTTCAGCCCATAACTCTTTTCCCAATCCTGCATTGGAAAGCATACAACGTGCTTTCTCCAAAATTGTTCTATTTAACCTCTCTGCAGCCCCATTTTCTTGAGGCGTAAAAGGAACAATTTTGATCCTCCAAATACCATTCTCAGCACAAAAATTATCAAACTCTAGTGAACAAAATTCACCACCGTTATCCGTTTGCAAACATTTGATGTTATGTCCACTTTGATTTTCAACCAAAGCTTTAAAAATTTTGAATTTGCTAAAAACTTTAGACTTCCTATTAATCATAAAAATTCAAACTTTCCTAGTGCAGTCATCAAGGAAAGTTACAAAATAGTTTGCCCCACCAAGAGAAGTTACCTCAGTCGGTCCAAAGACATCCGAGTAGACAAGCTCCAAAGGTGAAGTACGCTTTTCACGTCCCGTCTTCAAAAAGCTGACCCTTTTCTGTTTGCCATAAAGACAATGTTGGCAAAATTCCAAATCCACTGATTTCAAACTCGGTAATTGATCTCTTTTAACCAACACTTCAAGGCCTTTCTTACTCATGTGGCCAAGACGTTGGTGCCAAAGAACAGTCTCATTGTTTGTCAATGCCATAGCAGCTCCCACTTGAGAATCATTCTCAAAAACATATAAGCTGCCCACTCTATCTCCTTTGGCAATCTGCAGAGCACCCTTATTGACTTTCCACGAATCCGGAAAGAAAAAAATATTGCAGTCTTGTGAAAAAAGTTGGCTGATAGAAATCAAGTTCTTCTTGAGTTTTGGAATATGTCTAACATCTTGCAAAAGCCATGTGGTACCATTCTTGGATTGTAAGAGAACATCCCCTTTACCAATGATCTCTAAAGATTTGTTATCCCCCAAATAAACATTCCCAAACTGTCCTGCTTGATAATTAGAGAAGGCATCCGTACAAGAGGTAGCATGAAAAGATGCACCCGAATCTAAAACCCACAAGTCTGAAGTAACTTCGCTTACGGACAAAACCAAAACACTATCATTGTGTTCATAAACAACATTAACCTCGCTGTCTTTAACCTTTTCTTGTGCCTTCTTATAGGAATAACAATCCTTTTTAGTGTGACCAGGCTTACCACAAAACCAGCAGTCGCCAATTCTGCCTCTGGATTTTGATCTTTTTGCAGATTTAGATCTTCTCCTATTATTGTCTTTGCCTCTATGACGAGGCCTTCCTCTACTAACAGCAGTTAGGGCTTCGCCTGAAGAGTTCTCTTGGTTCTTCCTTCGCATATCTTCGCTGAGAAGAGTAGCAGCAACATCATCAAACTTCAATTTATTTTTCGCAGCCACAGAAGTACTCACAGCCATAACAACTCCCTCCCAGCTGTTCGGTAGCGAACACAGCAATAAAATTGCTTTAATTTCATCATCCAGACTGATGCCCACTGAAACTAATTGAGTAACCAGCGTATTAAAATCATTAAGGTGGTTGGACACAATTCCACCTTCTTTCATTTTTAGGTTATACAACCTTTTCATAATAAAAACTTTATTAGACGCTGAAGCCATCTCGTACATCGAAGAAAGTTTATCCCACAATTCCTTCGAAGTTTTTTCTGTTGAAACATTAAACAATACATTACTGGACAGCGAGAGGAAAATTGTAGCCTTTGCCTTCCTGTCCAGCTTCTCCCACTCCTCATCTGTCATAGAACTTGGCTTCTTCACTTTCCCATCAAGTGCGAGTGAGAGGTCTTGCTTTATCAGCAATGACTCCATTTGCACCTTCCACAAACCGAAATTCTGACCCGAGAATTTCTCTATCTTCGCTTCCTCCATAATTCAGGAAATTCATCACCAATTTCCCAATCAGCTATACCGTCACCGTACAGCTCTGATACCAATTGAAAAGAATGACAAGTGAAAACAAAAGTGCAAAAATAGAGCAACTACAAATGAGAAAACATAAACAAAATATGACACCAGGATTTTATCGTGGTTCACCAAAAATATGGCTACATCCACACTGAGCAGAGGAATATTATTATTCTCAACAACAGCAATTACAAATGAGAAGTGCAGCATAAATAAAGTTACAATTCACTCCTAGAAGAGGAATATGAAAAGACAACGAATTGGAGGGAAAAAGAATGCCCGTTGGGCTTCAGCACTCAACAATTTGTTATGGCCTGAAAATATAGAAATAACAATCTTAAAATTCAGTTTCTACTAGTTCAATATTTTTGAAGATTAAACTTTACATAGTCGATTTTAGGCTGTTTTCACAAAGTTTTTCCGGCAATCTATTTATGATAAAATCTATATGTTTTCTTCCATGGAGCAACAACATCGCACATGCACGTAAATAACTTACAAATCTAAACAGATAGTGGAGCAGACACCCTAATCGCTAGGGTTTTAATATCTACTGCCTTGCAGGTTCGGCTGGCTTGGCTGCACGCGAAATGCAGGTGGAGGAGTTTGCCCCTCTGTATTGCAAACATTAAGGCCATATTCTTCACGGTTTTCTGGATTTGTAAGCTACAGAATGGAACAAACCAATATTAGGGTTAGAAGGTTTAGATTCAATTTATTTTCAATTCATATTATTGATTTTGCAATTTTATTGTGGAAACATATTATGTTTGACTGTAAAAATCCAAATTCTTTAATACAATGAATGAATTCATAAGTAATACGCACCCATTCCCTGAGAATGGAGCACTTCTGCTGCAATCATTCATAAGTAATACACACCCATTCCCTGAGAATGGAGCACTTCTGCTGCAATCCAGTTACCTGTACACCACAAAAATCGAAGAAAACACATTTAGGGTTTTAATAAAGTCAGATGAAAACTCTTTCAAGAAGAAAATTGAATTCTTGTCCTAATGTTTACCTTGCTTTCTGTCTTTCGGCGTGTATATTTTATGACTTCTGTCTGTTTTCAAAATATCAAGCAAAAGAAGAAAAATGATCAGTAAGAGTATGTTTTTTATTAAAAAAATATGTATTGTGTATAGAAAATGTTTGCCTTTCTCTCTTGAACTTTCTTTGCTGAAAGTACAAGATTTCCCTCAAGATAGTCCACTTGGTTTGGTGCTAACGTCTCCAAATCTTCGCCAGTGGCATAACTGGACAAAAGCTTATTAGAATAAAACAGTGATTCTTTAATCTTAGACCATATATTTACCTAAATATTTGAGATTATAAACACAACACTACCACATTTCTTTTTACATAATTCGTCTCTATTCACTATAAGATAAAGGATTGGATATTTACAAAACTGCAGTTTGAGTGTTAAATGAATGCTATAGATTAATAGATCAACTAATTTTGTCATTGGTTCTTTAGGATTTTGTATAGCAAGAAATTTCAAGTTTTCTCTATAACAGTTTTATGGAGTTCGCTCTGGTTTCTTGTGTAGGTGTAGTTTAATTTTAATATTTATATCTTATTTTAATCGCTGGGCTCTTTTGGAGGATGTATAAATTTAAATAATGTCCCTGATACCATTTGCAACCTATCACAGCTGAAGTATTTAGACTTTATAGTGTATAAGTTTAAACAGCCTCCCTGATTCCATTGGCAATCTGCGAAGAGAGGGATTGGCAACAACTCTTCATCCTACGCAGTGGTGGGAAAAAGAGGAGGAGAAAGGTGAGGTGCAAATACGTGACTTATGACTAGGAGAATTCATGTACAACTTTTTCTTTTTTGAATTTGACTTTGGTGGCGAGTTTCCAGAGACACGCTCAAGTATGAAGTTTGAAGTTGCAACACTTGAATTTGACGCATTTTTGTTCGCTGCTACTAGTCAGCACGACCACCACAAAAAATTACGTGCAAAATACAATAAAGAAAAAATTATTCCCATTCCTTCGAAGGAGAAATACATTTTTTTGCTAAAATAGAAACAAAGTTTCCTTCTGTATTTTATCATCGTTTATTTCCACAGGTTTTGAAGTTTTCGTTAAAAATATTTTGAGGTAGATATTTGCTATCAGTTGTATTTTAATAATTTTCTTGATGTATTACACAAAAATTTGAAAAAAAAAAACAACAGGCCATAGTGGGGTGATCGACAGTTGACAGGCTACAACAGCAGAGGACCGAGCTAAAAAACAGTTATACAAATATCATCTTCAATAGAATGACAACAGAAAGGTCAATGATATGGCTGATCATACAAACAAAAATTAGATATGAACATGAAAGCTTAAACCCCAGATCCCTAATTCATCAGTCACAGACCAGTCTGTATCTTATTTATACCTATCTGGTTATTATTATATTCAAAATCCTCCACTTCTCAGTTATTTGATATTTCTTGCCAAATAAACCAATGATTTGTGTTAAATTTTTCAACTGACGTGAAATATTTGTTGCTGTAATATCAAAACAAATATTTATTAATTACATTTATTTCGTCAGGCTATGTGTCTTACTACCGAATTCCTTGTTGCTGGCCCGTTCTAGCAGTTATTACGGAAAGCTTTTCCTTCCCTGTAAATTTGTTCCATTGCATACTTAAAATGTACTGCTATTCTTTTACTATCTTTACAAAATAGTGTCAATTTATGAATACATTATTATTATTTTTTTTATGAATACATTATTTTTTTTTTTAACATAAAAGAGGGGTAAAAATTTATTAAAACACAAGAAAATTACAGAGTAGAGTCATTACAGAGCTCCACCAAATGGTCCAACTGTTGAGACAAATCAGGGGGTAATTGATCCCGATCAACCAAATTCCAATCAAGAAAATGATCATAAGCCCATTTAGCCAAACAATCAGCTACACCATTCCACTCCCTAGGAATATGAGTGAAAGTAACAAACTCAAGAGAAACACAAAGATTGAGAATTTGTTCAATAATCAAAGCCAGGTGCCAACTGACATCATTTAACCTTCGCCTATTTAGCAAGTTCACCACAACCTAGGAGTCAGATTCACACATAATCCTGCGCCACCCCAACTGGCTGCCACGCTCCACTACCAGTAAAATAACCTGAGCCTCCATAAGATTATTAGTATGAAGACCCTTATAAATAGAGAAAATGAATTGAACATCCCCAGAACTATCCCGACCAACACCACCAATACTAGCATGACCAGGGTTTCCACGAGAAGAGCCATCCGTGTTAATTTTTAGGGTGCCTTGAGGAGGAGGAGACCATCTTCCCTCCCTATTCACCTTCGGTGTTGGATGCCTACACCTGTTGCGCATAAGTTGCCGATGCATACGAGGAAGATGAAGGCGGATGAAACAACCCACATCAGAAGGAGCAATCGGAATAGTTAGATCACACTTAGCCGCTATAGTTTCTCCCACAAAATGCAAAATTTTCCACCACAAGCGAGGGGCTCCCATCAGCACATTCTGAAAAATCCATCGATTCCTCTCCAACCAAAGATTCCAAATAATGAGGGAAGGGCCAATTGCCCAAGCAGCTTGAAGAAAGGAGGTAGAAACAGGGGCCCTACTCCCCCGATCGACAAACTCAGCCAAAGAGGAAACATGCGTATAGGGCACATTCCACACCCACCACCAAAGATGCCAAATCTCTCAAGAATAGGAACATTGGAAGAAGAGATGAGAAGCACACTCCTCAGCCTCACGACACAACACACAACAAAAGGGTCCCTGGAAACCTTGCTTGCATAAATTATCCCAAGTAAGACACCAGTTTTGAGCCACCAACCACATGGAGAAATTGCACTTGGGCCAGGACAACTTATACGAAACATACTTCCACCAAGGGACCTCAATAGCCCAAACAACTGACGACCCAAATGCTTATAGCTAGAAGACACAGAGTACTTCCTAGACTTATCAGAGCCATCCCAAGCTAAAATATCAGGTCCCCTCAACGAATTGCAAGCTCGGGAACCCAAAAGTTGAGCAAGCTCCCGCCTATCCCCCTAAGAGCCCCCAAGAGGCCATTCAGACGGGTGCTTCCAACGAAAAGAGACAATAGAGCCACAATGCTCAACAATCTTGTAATGCTCTATGGTGTCCCAACTAGCAACAGTAAAAACATCACACAGGGATTGAAGTTGAGGAAAAGCAGAAAGAATAGGTGGGTGACCATCCCAAGAATCCCACCAAAATAGAGCCTGTGATCCCGAGTGACAGATCCAAAAAAGTGCCCACTTAATCAACTGAGCTCCCACTTTCAGAGTAGACCAAATCATAGAACCACTCCCTTCTAGAGGATAGAGAGGAACCTCATAAGAAGAAACACCACGAAGATACTTATAGTTAAGAACACGGGCCCACAATTGGTGTTGATTAGTACACCAGCACCAGTAAAGCTTCGTCGCAAGAACTTGCCCATTCAAAATAGAAGAGCGTAAACCGAGACCACCCTCTTGCTTTGGTCTATACATAGAATCCCATTTAACAAGGCTCCACTTAGAAGTCATCAAGTTACCACTCCAAAGGAATTTTCTAGAGAGAGCATCAAATTCCCGAAGGAAATACATAGGGGCCGATTGAACAAAACACCTGTAGATGGGTAAGGCCTAGATAACAGACTGAAGGAGGGTAACTCTAGCAGTAGTAGACAACCACCTATGAGTTCAATGTGTTATCTTCTTCCTCAACTTATCAAGCAACATCTGCCAAGAAGATCTGGGTTGACGCCCAATGGCAAGAGGAATCCCCAGATAGACAAAGGGGAGATCCAATTTGAAACCTCGAAATAGCAGCAATCCTCCTCTGGATAGCCAAAGGAGTATTAAAGAAAAAAATAGAAGACTTCTACTCATTAACTTTCTGACCCGAAGCAGCAAGGTAGATGTCCAAAGCTTTCCTAAAGGAATCAGCTTCACAAAGACAAGCAAGCCCCATAAGAGAGGTGTCATCCACAAACTAGAGGTGAGAAAGAGTAGGCAAACCCATCCCCCACTACCAACCATGAATCCCACCCTGAGAGACCCGAGATTTAAGAAAGCGTCCAAGCCCTTCAGCCATAAGAATAAAGAGATAAGGAGAAAGAGGATCCCCTTAACGAAGACCTCTGGAAGCACCAAAAATCTCAGAAGGTTCCCCATTCACAATAACTGAGAAAGAAGAGGAAGTCACACAACTCATAGTCCAACTAACCCAGTCAGGAGAAAACCCAAAGGCCAACAAAATCTTCTGAAGGAAACTCCATTTAACTCTATCATAAGCTTTAGCCATATCCAACTTGATGAACATAGATCTTTCCTTAGAGATCGCCATGGAATGAATGACCTCCGAGGCAATCACCACCCCATCCAGAATCTGACGACCAGCCACAAAACCCCCTTGTTCCTCTGAGATAACAATAGGCAAGCAAGATATAAGCCACTCTACAATCAGCTTCGTAATAATCTTATACACCAGATTGTAAAGTGCAATAGGTCAGAAGAAATCAAACCAATCAGCACCCTCCTTCTTAGGAATGAGGACAAGAAAAGTAGCATTCAAGGCCTGAAGCATCTGCTTGTTATGAAAAGATTCCTGGACAACCTCCACCAGATCCAACTTCACAATTTCCCAAAACTCTTGGAAAAATTCAATAGGGAACCCATCAGGGCCAGGAGCTTTCCCCTTATTCATCCCAAAAACCACCTCCTCCACTTCAGACAGAGTAATCGGGCGCATAAGAGAAGCATTCAACTCATTAGAAACCAAAGAAGGAATACAAGAAAGAATCATATTATCCTCAACATCAGAAGGAGGAGAATCCCTAGTAAACAAAGAGGAGTAGAATTGGTGAGCTTCTCTAGATAAAGCCTATTGTGAGGACAAAACTAAGCCATCAGCATTAACAAGAGAAGAAATATAACACTTATTCCAACAGGCCTACATAGAATGAGGGAAGAAGGCAGTATTTCTATCACCCTCTCGAAGCTAGTCAACCCGAGCCTTCTGTTTCCAAAATATCTCCTCACGAAGTTTGCACTCCTCCACCACTTTAAGAGCCTGGGACTCAGCCTGCCCAAGAGCCTCTGAAAAACCCAAATCCCTAATCTGTCGAGTAACAACAACAAGATGCTCCTGTGCTTCCCTTTTCTTGGCCTGAAAATTGCCAAAACAAAGCCAATTCCATCGCTTAAGATGATACTTGACACTTTGCAGCGTCTTAACAAAAGAGTACATAGCCGAGCCATAGGCCGGGGCACCATCCAACCACCACTGCTCAATAATATTATACAAAGAAGAATCACGGAGCCACAGAAGCTAAAATTTGAAAGGAGGATTCTTTGGATTAGGAAAAAGAGAAGCTAAAAACTTAATTGGCCAATGATCAGATCCACACCAGTCAAGAATCTCAGAGCCAATAACCAGACTTCCCCCAACCCAATAACAAGAAACAAGAAACCTATCCAACTGCTCAGAAATCACCTCTGGCCCACTCCGCCTATTATTCCAAGTAAATAAGCCATTAGCAGGTTTAACATCAACAAGAGAAAGAGAGTCAACATTAGCTCAGAACAAATCAGAAGCAGGACCCAGTCTTGGTAGCCACCCTCTTTTCTCCTCTAGACACAAAACAGCATTGAAATCACTAGCTAGGATCCAAGGCAGGTAAGGAGCATAGGACCTAACATACCTAATATGGGCCCAAAGCTGGCCTTTACCCAAGAAATCAACTGGAGCATAAACATTACTAACCAAAATAGTCTCACCAGAATCCAAAACCGAAGCCACCAACGAGATAGAGGAATGGCTAGAAATCCACCAATGAGGAACAACCTTACGAGGATCCCAAAACAGAGCCAAACCTCCAGAGCTTCCCTTAGAACCAATACACTGACACTGACCAGAGAACCAAATATGAGGGGCACACTGAAGCATGAATTCCACCTGAAGCTTGGTCTCCTGAACACAAAAAATATCTAGAGAATGAAGCCCAATCATAGCCTGAATAGCTTTCTAACAGGAGGTGCTATCCAACCCCCTTGCATTCCATGAAAGAATAATCATGAGGAAGGTTGAGAAAAGTGGGTACCAATGGTCTTAACAGACCCAGACTCAACCAACAAATCCCCAGTAGATTTAATCTTATTTGCATCCTTTTTACGACCAACTTTAGAGGAGTGCTCAAAATGTCCCTTCTTGAGAGGGTGTTGTAGTACCCCTAGATAAGAAACCCCCCGAACTTTACTAGAGGACAGAGCCTCCTTAGCTAAATCAGCTAAAATGATATCATCCTGTGGGCCAGCAACAACAACTGAAAGCCCAGAATTCTCCTTATCTGAAGGAAGAGAAGGGTTCTAAACAACAACTGCCTGTTCCAGCCCTGTATCCATACTGATGGCCCCAGGTACCATCTCAATAGGAATCCACTCCTCCAAGACCTGATTATCCAGGACCTCAAAACAATTAAACCCTTGATCAGTTTGTTTGTCCTTAAAGGGCCGCTTTTGACCTCTCCCCTTAGCTTTTGGCTTGACAGGAGTGAAACCATCCTTATCATGCCCCCCTTCAGCCACAGGCATCTTACTTTTAACTCCCTTATCCACCAAAGGCCTCGAAGGAGGAGGAGAAGGAGCTCCATCCGATCTGGAGACCCGAGGGCATTAGCGATGAAGGTGTCCATATTCATGACAAAATTGGCATCGAAAGGGGAGGGACTCATAATCAATCTGTTGAATCCATGAAGCCGAGCCAATACAAATTTCCAAAGAATCTGGCAAAGGATTATTTTAAAGCATATGTATTTACAGAGTATTAGTTACAAATTTCAAGCATCTATAAACATCTATTCATGAAGTAACACACCAACCTACAAAATTCCATGAAATATTTACAATACCTGCAAAGGCTTTAATTAGATTTTTCCTGCAAATTGAGTTTGAAACCTAGAAAAAATAACAACTAAATCTTAATAACAATATAGATATATCCAAATAACATTTATGCCAATATTTCTCTTAATGAAGAGAGGATATTCATACCACAGTTAGTGAATCAGAGAATTGTCTCCACTAGTGTGTGCAAGATAGTTTGTAAGTCTTATACTTGAGAAAATTTTCAACCCTAAATAGTCTTTCAACAACAAAAATCAAAAGCTATAGTTGGGCTACACCCAACACCTCGACATCATTGGCTCATATAACATAACCCTCCAAAAATTTTCTCTCAACACTAAAATGAAGACATGATAGGTCATTAAATTCAACAAGAGCAGGAAAAATAACATTTTTTTGGCAACTCTCTTTCATTTCCAAAGCAAGTGATTGTGCTCAGGGAATTGAATCATAAGATTATATAGCAAACATTAAATTCCAATGTATTGGTAGAAACAGAGGATATTTTGATAGCTTATACCAATGAAGACTTTCTTTTTATGTATTTATTATTTGTTTTTTCCTTAATTGTTTACCTACTTCGCAATTTCCATTGTACATTATGACATTACATTGATAAAATTTACTAGGTAGAAACCTAACATTATATGTAGAATCAATGCAAATATTACAATAGTGTCTTAAAATAAACCAAAAAATTAAAAAAATTCAAGATTATTGTCAAGAACTTTGCTGCTCTGTAGCTCTTGGTTTTGTTCTTACTTTCATTCTTTATAACTTAGTTAATCTAATTTTATATAATTAGTGACAAATGTTAGATTTAATCTTTTTTATATGAGTTTATTTTCTAAAATATAATAGTTGGAATTTATTTCTAATCAAAGTTAGTAATAACTTTAAATTACTAACTTTAAAGTTATAATAATTCTTAATCTATGTTCTTATGTTTGCGTAAAAACTAACTTTAAAGTTTACAAGCTTAAGAAAGATAAAGTATTACAAAACCCAAAAAATAGGAAGGTCGAAGATAGACCACAGCCACCAACCCAAAGTGCCACCAAAAAAACCAACACAAAAAAAGACCTAAAACTAACTTAAGGACTCTAAAGATCAGCAACCTCAACTTCAAGGTTGCACATATCCCGGGTGCCCTTTTTCAAAGCCTGAATTTCCTGGGGTGTAGAATCAACCTATCTCTTTAGGTGAGCTCTCATCCTCTTCTATATGTCAGCATCCTCAATATTGCTTTTCTCCCTATCAGCGTCCAAATCCACAACCAAAGGTCCCTATTGGAAATTTACCTTCTTATTAGCCATAGTGCTAATGATAGTGACATTATGTTTAGGAATTATGTGGTTATGCTCCATGATAGTTTTCATAGTGTCCCTGATTTTGTTAATTTCACCCTCCAGGACCTTAACCTTAACCTCATTATCCTTCTTCATCTTGTAGTTTGAGCTCAATATTTTGTTGGAGGTTCTTGGCCATCAACCTCATGTTTTCCTTCGTACACACAACCTCAGTAGTAATCTGGGTAGCTTCTTTAGCTTTCATTTCTTCCAACTTACTAGTGAGAGCTTTGTTTATTAAGTTGAGGTCCTTTATCTCATGAAAGAACCCCTTTATAATCCTGAAGTAATCAACAACCCCATTTCTAGCAATAGCTAAAATATCATCAATAAACTCCCAGTCAACCTTAAAGTAGTGGTCTTCAAGGCTAAGACTGTTGGGGAATTTGGGTCTGTTATCTCTATCAGTGACGGGGTAAGAGGTATAAGAATCCTCACTGGCTTTAGGAGTGTCCATTTTTTCCCCTAGTGAGTCTTCAGAATAAGAGACCAATTTATGAAGAGGGGGTCCTTCTCTATTTTCTCTTTCTGAGGAAAGCCAACGGGGGTTTTCATAGAATTTTCGGTCAAGGGCTTTCTCAGAAGGGTTTTCTTACCTAATTTATTTGGGGAGGGAGGGACTTCCGAGGGACTTCCTCTTTCCATTCAATTTATGAGAAATATTTTTCCTCAGACATACTATAGTCAGTATCATAATCTTCAAAGGCTAAGGCCATGATAGGGTTAGACAAAGCCGACATGTTTTTAAAATGCTCATAAATTAGCCGAATGAGGCCGATATGCAAGATCAGATACTTCCTAAGATTCTTAATATGATCTTCCATGCTATTACTAGAGGAGCAGTACAGATAGTGAGGGAAGGAAACCCTTCCCTTATGAGGAAAATGATTGAGAAGGGAAAAATGGTATCCATAAACTCTATTAAATCTGTTGTCCAATGTGATGTATTCCATTATAGTTTTGAGCACCTTCCTCCATATCGCCTTAATAGTCTCTACCTAAAAGTAGTTGCTAGAAATTTTGATTAGCTCTCTCTTTTCCTTATCTTTTTTGAGAAACCTAACAACAACCTAGTCAAAAAAAATTCTATCATGGAAGAACTTCATCCCTTCGGTCGAAAGACTAATGACTTCCCCAATGAGATTCTCATCCACTCTAACCTTCCTACCAAAGATAATAATTTATCCATTCCTCCAATGTTTAGCAAAATACTTAGTAGCTTCTAGGTCAGGGCCATGAAGCTTTTCAATGAATGGGAGAAGCCCACCATGCTCAATACACCTCCACACCTTCAAATTTTTTTTGTGCATTTCACAACTGGTTGGCTCCACTATTTTTCTACTTCCCCCCATTGTCACATTCACCTTACTTGGGTTGTTAGCTAAGCTAATAGTATGAATCAAAATGCACTAGCTAAAGCAAAGCACCCACAAAAGTGTGCCAACTCTTACAGCCAATAGAGTTAATAACGGTGATCCCATCAAATCTAATGATGACTCTATACTTAGCCTTATTCTCCTTCATCGAAAAAAGTGGATACTTTCCCATGAATGATATCATAATCAATTAAGGTCCTTACACCTGCTCCCAACTCATTGAGATTCTGCCACGTATTATACCCTTTTTGTTTAGTCCCCTCATTGGCAAAAAAGTCTGCAAGACTATTTGCTTCCCTAAAGGCATGAGTTACTTTAAGTTTATCAAATTTAGATAAAAGAGTGTTAGCATCTTCTATCCAACATTTAATGGACCATGAGGGAGGGGATTTTCCAATGATGCAATCAATAATTCTTTTGGAATCACCTTCTAACCAAATATTTTTAACATTCATTCTAGTAGCTTGGTCAATAACTTAAAAATCCCCAACGGCTTCAGCCATGTGGTTTGACTAAGTACCGAAGGAGATGGCTACTGCAACAACAAATTTACCATTATAATCCCATATCACTCCCCCACTTCCAACCAATCCTGGGTTACCCTTTGCCGCCTCGTCAAAATTAGCTTTAACCTAGCCTCTAGGAGGAAGACTCCAACACACTCCTTCTAGGTCCTCTTTAGCTGGTTCTGAGGCCTTTGAGACATCACTTTTAATGTTCCAATCCTTATCCATCTTTGGGTCATAGGAAGAATAGACCACTATCTCCATCTTATTCTCTTGATGAGGGATGATACTAAATTTTTCCACAATTAATCTAAAAGTTTTCTCATACACAATGTTCTCCAGGGTTTCCTTATCCGTGAAGATTCTATTATTTCATTCTTTCCACACACCCCAAGCTAAAAATTCGTTGAAATACTAATGGTTACTCTAATGAAATCCTAATAATAGTTCGCGGATTAAATAACTAATGGTAATTTTATTTTTGAAATAGAAAATAATTATCTTATTTGATTCTTTTATATATATACAGAGTGACAAAAAAAAAAAACTAAACATCACTGACATATGACATTATGATTTTTTTATTTATTATTTTTATTTACCTAAAAAATAATTTAGAATCTAAAAGACACTGTTTTGTTTTTTATGTGTTATAATGGATACTAAAAATAAACTAATACTAATATTTTAATTTTATTGTAAACACTATGACGCTCTCATCCATTTGTGGGGACGAGAGAGTGGACCTCGTGACCTTGCCTATAATAGAATATTCTAATCAATGGAACCATATTCGTATTTATCATCCATTCTTTATAATATGTCAACATTTGCAGTTCGTTTTGTTTATAGTCAACTTCATTGTAAACATCTGCCTGCCGCAATTCCAAAGCTTTGCTTTTCACCGGCCGAGGAAAAGAATTCAAAATGGGCACCGTTTTGAGGAAAGAAGCCACCGGTATAACGACAACGAATGGCCAAAGTGCAGCTTATTTAAGCCATGCTTTGCATTGAAGCTACTCACCAAAGAAAATGGGAAAGAAACATTTGGTATCACTAATGCTAATAATGATGCTCATAACAATATTTGGAGTGTCAATGGTGGTTTCATATGATTGGTGCCACAACACCGACTGGTGGTGCCAGAGCCATGATGATTGTGGTGAATATCCTTTCCCCAGCCAGTGCTGCAACATTGGATCTTGTGCGGATGGTTATGGCTATTGCTGGGTTGAAGGAATATGTTAGATCTCCCTTCTTTTTAATCTCGCAATCTAGCTTCTGTATGCATCTCACATGTTAAAATTTATAGAGAAGATTTTACTTTGGTGTGAGTACAATGGAAATTTATATGCATATTGTATATTTCTCATTTCGCTGAACTTATTATAGTTATGGTGAGATGTTTCGATCAATGACAGTTTTAAGATGTAGTAGTGTTATATTTCATTAGAGTAGTTGTGATGTTTGGATCAATGGAATTTTAAGATATAATTTATTTATATTTTTTTGTCAAGGATATTTTAAAATATTACTCTTGTAATTATAGTTGGATGTATTGATTTAGAATTAATGTATGAAAATTAGGTATTTATTATCTTAAATTGGTTTAAGAACATATGTTTTATTTATTTTTTTATATTACAAAGATTTTTTTACACTTAGCAATTAAATTTTTATGGACTCTTCAATTTCATCCATAAATTGAAAATTGTTTGACTATTTGACATCTATCAATGTTTGTTTATCTTATTTAGATCATATATTTCTTCTTAATTTCGTTCTTTGTAACTTTGTTAATCTAATTTTATATAATTGGTGACAAATGTTAGATTTAATCTTTAAATATGAGTTTATTCTCTAAAATGTTTGGTGAGTTTGAAAAAGACAACCATTTAGAATTTATTTCTAAACAAATTTAGTAATAACTTTAAATTACTAACTTTAAAGTTATAATAATTCTTAATCAATGTTTTTTATATTTGTGTAAAAACTAATTTAGAATGTGTTAAAATTAATTTTTATTATATGTCAAACATTACACATAAAATTAAAAATATTAATACAACCTCAAAAACTAAAATGTTAATATCTGTGTTTCTTCTAAAAATACTTAAAAAGTAAATCAGTATTGATTATTTAGTGCAAAATATTATTTTAATTCAATTTATTTTATATAAAAAATCTGATTGTTACTCTAATGAAATACTAATAATTAGCTGATTAAATGATTAAGTAATTAATAGTAATTTTATTTTGGAAATAGAAAATAATTCTCATATATATATAAATAAAGAGAGAAAGAGTGACCAAAAAAATTACTAAACATCACTTACATATGACATTATGTTTTTTTATTTGTTATTTTTATTTACCAAAAAAAATAATTTTAGAATCTAAAAAAAAATAGTTTTATTTTTTTATGTTTTATAATGCATAGTAAAAATAAACTAATACTCATCATTTAAGTAAACTATAATATTCTAATAACATGTTCAATATCTAAAAAAATCAATGGCGAGCGGTCGAGAGCGGAGCTGTGGGCGGAAAAATCGTACTTTTGAATCTTCTGGTACTGAGCAGGGTGATGGCGATGGATCTACGATGGCCCAGGTGGGTCACGGGCCTGCTTCGAGCATCAAGAAAAGTGTGGAGGAACCAGAGCAGAAGGACTCCCAAAATAAGCGTGCGAATGACCCAGGGGGAAAGAATATTCCGGTCCCTCCCCCTTTTATTCTTGTTGGCGACTGCCCAAAAGATAACCTCAAGGATACAACTAGATCAGGTGACTCGAACGGTGGGCAATGGAAGAAGTGGGCCTCACTTTTTGGGGTTAAACCCAATGGTAAGTCTTCCTTTCCCCCAGTGAGCAATATCTCCAACCCTTCAGCTGGTAAATTTGCTATCTCTATTCCTGATGAGATCATTGATCATAATATTGCTATAATGGAAAACTCCCTGGTTGGAAAATTCATGGGCCAAAGGCCAAATATTGAGATTGTTAGGGATTTCATCAGAAAAAATGGAGAACGAATGGTAGTGTTTCTATTGCAACCCTCCCTAAAGGGTTCTTTGCTTTTGAGTTCTCGAACTCGGATGATATTAAGGCTGTTAGATGCGGAGGACCATGGGTTGTTGGGAAATCCACTCTTGCACTTAAAAAATGGTCCTCAAACTTAGATCTTTCAGATTCCATCTTTGAGAATGCTCCGGTTTGGGTCAAGCTTCATGGTCTCCCTTTGGAATATTGGAATGATGATGTGTTTAGGGGGATTGCTAGCTCCTTTGGGGAGATCTTATCAATTGACCCCATGACTGCTGCTAGAAGGAGATTGCTGTTTGCCAGAATTTGTGTTGGTGTCTCTCAGGATGCTGATCTCCCCTCCTCTGTTGAGATCGTCTCAAAACTTGGCTCTTGGTCGCAAGCTATTCAGTTTGAGACCATTCCTTTTGCTTGCTTTATCTATAGAAAATCTGGTCATTGGGCGAAGTACTGCCCCATGAAAGTTGTTAAAGCAACGAAAAAACCCAATAGGGTCTCAAAAACTGTTTGGAAAAAGAACGAGGAGGAAAAATGTGTATCGGAGAAAGTGGGAAAGGCTGCTGTTACCCCTGACATCCACTCAGGTGAAGTTGGTAATGTTGGCCCCAATGTCATGGCCCCTGAAGTTCCTGCCTCTGAGATTAAGGCTGGCCTTTAGAATATTGGTGATGGATTGGGCTGTACTGTTGGTACCTTGGCTCTAAGTAATATGGATGGATCTCAACACAAGATGTCTGAAGAAACTATTAATGAAGGCTCTGCCATCCAGATACCCCAAGTTTTGTTTCCAGAACTTATAGCCGATTCTCAGATTAAAGTGGATAGAGTGGAGTGGGAAACAGGGAATTTAGCCCCTAGTAAATCAGAAGATTCTTCTACTTTGGAGAGGACCCCCCTTTTTTAGAACCCTTTGACGCCAGGGCTGGATGATATTTCTTCTCAAGGTCTCTCTATTGAGGTTGGCATTCCTTTGATTGTGTCTCCAGTGGGGATAAATATCCCAAGAGCTGATTTTTGCTTGGATCTGGCTTCTTCTGATGTTGTTAAAGACACCTTCTCAGACCCTAGCCAAGCAAGTATTCTTGAAAAAAGAAAATCTCTGCCTTCTAGGAATGGACTTATGGATACCCTCCCTTAGGAGCAGAAATTCCTTTCTGATAAAGATTGGGATTCCAATAAAGAATCAGACAGTCAAGAGGATACTGATAGAGAAGAAGTGCTTTCTAAGAAAAAAAAGAAAAAATTGAAGATTAGAATCAAAATCACCCCCTGGGGGATTTCAACAAGGTCGAGAGCAAAAGTGGACTGTGGGGCAATCTCCATGGACAAAGGAAGAAAACCCAAAAACCTGATAAGAGAGCACCAAAGCTTTCAAGAAATTATGGATGGGTTCCAAAAAACCATCCTGGAACTCCTTCTCTCGCCCAAATTCCCATGAAGTTATTATCTTGGAATATAAGGGGACTAAATAATCCCCACAAGCAGGATATTTTACACAATTTTGCTTGGGACTAGAAGCCTGATATTCTCCTCATTTAGGAAACCAAAATGTTAAGAGAAAAGGTTGAAAAGATCTCTTTGTTCCAACACTGCTCCATTCAGGGCAGTGATTCTGTTGGGGCTTCTGGTGGGGTGGTGACTTTTTGGAACTGTATGGTCATAAGAGGTGATCCTGTTTTCTCTTGTCCAAACCATGTTGCCACTAGATTTACTCATATTAGAGACAACTTCAGCTAGATTTAGTCTAATATTTATGCACCAAACTGTAAAAAAGCTCGTAAGGCTTTTTGGAAAGAGTTGGCTGCTTTCCAGAATATCTTTCAAAATGACCTCTGGGTTGTCATGGGAGACTTCAATTCTCCTCTCCTTCTGGGTGAGAAGTTTGGAGGGTCTTAGATTAATGAAGAAAGTAAAGAAGACCTCTTGGATTTCATTAACAATCATGCCTTGATTGATCTAGATTTGCAAGCTAGCTCTTACACTTGGTCGAATAGAAGAATTTTGTCGGACTTGATCCAGGTGAGACTTGACAGAACCCTTATTTCTGATATCTAGTTTTTAAATTATTGTTGTTCTTTGAAAACCCTCCCTAGGATTGGTTCTGACCATTTCCCTATCAGTTTCATTGCTGACCCCTTAAAGATTAAGAGGAATACCCCTTTTCGTTTTGAGAAGATGTGGCTCTCCCATCCTCTCCTCCGAGAAGAAGTTAGGAATTGGTGGAATATCAAAATTAAAGGCACTGCTTTGTTTAGAATTTCCAAAAAACTAAGGGAAGTTAAAATGAATCTCAGAAAGTGGAAAAAAGAGTCTTTTGGCAATATCTTTCAAATCAAATCTGATCTTCAGTTTAGGCTGTCTGAAATCCAAAACAAAATTTAGAAAGAAGGCTATTTGGTTGATACCAAGGAAAAGGAAAATGAGATTCTCTCAAAACTCCATGAGGTAATTACCAGAGAAGAGAAATTCTGGAGACAAAGGTCTAGAGCTCTTTGGCTAAAAGCTGGAGACAAAAATACTAGATACTTTCACCTTTCAGCTTCTAAACACAGGGCTGCTAACAAAATTGCTAAGATTGTGGTAGATGGTAGAACTTATGAGGAGGAGGAGGAGATTAGAAGAGAAGCTATTCTTTTCTTTAAGAATCTCCTATCTGAGAAAGAGGACATTGATGTTGATGATCAAAATCAGCTGCTGGAGG
>VDFB02203059.1:0-16401 GCA_007258455.2 Sequoia sempervirens | reverse complement strand
GCCATGAAAATGCACTGACATATTGATTGATGATATGGGAGAAAGGTTTCCAAATGGATTTTCATGAAGCCATCAATATTGTAAGATATTAATGCTCAAAGTAGCTCACCTGGTTGTTTTTGGAACTATGCCTGTCAAGAACCAACTAGAACTCACCAAATCACCACCTTGAAAAAATAATAGATCTCTTCCTAGGAAGTTTCCACTAGGGAAATCAGTTCATTTAATCCCAATGAACATGTGTGCAAAAGGGATTTTCACCATTCCACTTCTTTCACAAAGTATTAAAGGTCAAATTTGACCCTTTTGAAAGTTTATGGAAATGCATACATAAAAAATGTGAAAACTCCATTTGCTTTTAACTTCAAAAAAATATCAAACAAGGTACTGGGGCTTGAAAAATGGAGATGGAAGAATTTTAACATGGGTAAAATTTCAAGCATCAATTTATTCATCATAAGAAATCATCTAGCTCATAGATATTGGCCTTCAAAGTTGACCATCCTAGCAACCCTTTTTTACCCCTATTGCTATCCCGCATTTCATATTTTATGCCATGGGTTGCTTATTGTGGGGTTGTAGGTAACCTTATGATTACTTGACCTCATACCAAAATCCTGCACACACCCCCACAAGCTCGATTCTTTCCCTTGTGGGATTGTGGGATTATGGGATTGCCTTTTTCACCCTTTTCTGTAGTTAAAAATAGTTTAAATCGCCTTCAAAATTACCTTAAAAAACATGTCAAAATTATTTCTCTAACCCCAAGGTTGAACTAAGATGTTTCCATACATCATGAAAACATGCCTATCACTTGGATTTGTTGAATTCTTTTCGAGATACAAATTATTGATAGTGATAGATTGGCTCCTTGGCTAATCTGACACAATGCAGCCTGAAATAATTCTCAAACCCTCTCCAATTTGGCTCTTGAAAAAAATATCAAATAACGTCCTAGAGCACTAAAATTAAATAGGGGTGTGTATAAATATCAAGAAAATGTGACCACCCAAGGAAACCCCATGAGATTCAATAGTTAATTTTGGATTAATATTTAAAGTGGGTGGCCAAGAACCCTTTTGAAACCACAAATATCAAAATCCACTCAAACCTCACTAATTTAATGCTTTGAAAAATTATCAAATTGAACCCTAAGAATCTACATTTGATCAAAGGGAGATATGAACATGGGGACTAGAACCAGTCCACTTCTTCTGATAGCCACCCAACTTTAAAATATGAACTCTCAAAGTTTGCTCTCTGACAACCTTGATACTGTGCACACAATAAATATCAACAAACCACATTTGCTTTTTACATATGAAAAATATCAAACGAGGTGTTGGCGCTTTGAAAATGGACATTGGAGCATGTGAATACTAGAAAAATGGTGGGGACTACTTATTTTGGCATGACACTCAGTTGGTAATGAAATATTACTCTCTAAATATGACTGCCCTGACAGATACAAGGTGTTGACAACAAACTTCTTCAAAACCTATAAACTCGATGCCTAAAAAATATATCAAATCTGACTATGGGGGCTGAAAATGGACATAAGTACTTAATGATAACAAATGAACATGATACCAAAATGGTTTGGCTAGAAAATCACATGACATCAAGTTATTCATCATCAAACTAGGCTACTTAGTGAAATTTTGCAAGTATATTTCTGGGTGTTGTAATCAAATTTCTCATCATGGGTAGGTTCCAACAAGCTCCACCTTTCTTGATGATATTCTTGCTTGTCAAAAATATTCAAAGGAAAAAGAAGGATTAGGGTTTAAGAAAGGAGAAAGCTCAAAGGAGAATCAAACTCCAAATAGTGTTGAAAAGAAGAATCATGAACAAGGGAAGATTGGAGATAAGAAGAGCAATATCAAACATGTTTGAAAATAGAAGAAATATTTTAAAAGACCACCTATTAGAAAACCATTTGCACAAAGGTATTCATATTTTAATAATTACTACTATTCTTGCAATAAATTTGGACATAGAGCTATAAAGTGTAGAAGCAGAATGTATTAGAACTTTCAATCATTTTCTAGTCAGTGCTATACTTGCAATAGATTTTCTCATAAGGCTAGTGATTGTAGAAGTTAGATGATGAATGGTTACAATAATGGTATGATGTTCCAATCTTTCAATGGTTATTGTCATATATTTAATAGGTTTGGGCATAAGGATATTGAATGCAGATCTAAAATGGAAAGAAGTAGTTTTCTCCGCAACAAGGTGTCACATGCTATAAATGCAATCAAATAGGACACATAGCTAAGTTTTACAAAAGTAATAATGTGAAACCTTTTGATTCACAAAAGAAGATCGATCTAGAAAATAAGGTTGATCTAGTTGAGATGAAGAAGGATATGAACAAGATATGGAAGAAAAAGGAAGATAATGAGGTGAAGTACGAGTCTTTTCAAAATCTTGGTACAAATGTCTCCTTCAAAAACTAAACAGAGAGTGTTGGCTTAGGGGGAGTTTTAACAGAAAAATACTTAGTCCCCTACCAAAGATGAGATGTTGATGTCTTCAACATACTGGTATATGTGTAGGTTGATATGATTGATCCATTGGTGAAATCTCTAGTAAGAAATCTTTGTTTGCAAATATTTATGGAATGTTTTGAGGTGCATGTGATGATACAATAAGGGTTTGACAACTCTTTAGCCTAACTTTCTCTGTTGCAATTAATGTGCATATTAGTTCATTGGAAAAGGGTTTATATTTCATTATGCATATTCAAAATTAATTTGTGTTATAGCATTTAAAGAGGAGAAAAGATCAAAAGATATTTGGAGAATTTGTGAAGTGTTGTGTGAAACCCTACCGACAAAGACTCACAAGGTATTTACTATTTCTTGCAAAACCCTAATTTTAGAGAAGTGCGAGATGTTTAATCCACAATTTATTGATGTTCTTGAGAGGTCAAGACCTAAATTTAAGAAGATGGTGGAGTTTAGAGATAACATGTTAACTGGTAATGATTTTGAGCTAAAACCAGAGTACTCCAACTTGAGGGAGAATAAATTGGATGTGTGGAATGAGTTTACCAAATTTTTTTATTAAGATGAGTGGGTGAAGTATGTCTTGAGTAGAATACGCAAAAAAATCATGTGGTTAGAGATGCCACACATGATCGCTAAAGATGCAATTAGGGTTGTCACTAGTTTGTGCTCCATTTTTCTTGTTTTGACAATGAATTCGGTGAAGAATGAGGTAGTAATTAAGCTTACTAGAGAAAATTTTGACAAGTGTACCTTAAATATGAATGAAAATGAAGATCCACCAGTCAAGTATGCTTCTATGTTGATTGGTTATAAGATATTTTCACAAATAGAGAGAATTCAATTTCCGTACCACAATACATAACCCCTCAAATGGGGAAATAAGGCAAAGATTTTGATCTTTGTGAGATCTTGAGATTGCACTTATTGGAGAATCTACATAAGAAAATGGATTCAAAATACCCTTTTCAATATGGTACTCTTGTCATTTTCTTAATTTTTTACTTTCTTAAGGAGTTACCTGGAGAAAAGAATGTTGTATGGCCAGATAATATTCCTATAGCCACTCAAATTAGATATCATTTGAGAAAATTTCCTAGTAAAGAGTCTTGTGATTCTATGTTATGGGGTTTCTTTAAACTTTTTCAATCCTGAATGCAAGAGAGAGAAAGGATTCCTAGCAAATTTGTGGACAAGTATAAGAATGATCTAACTTTCATGGTTAGTAGAGATTACTACTATATGGAAGCAGTTGAGCCAAAGTAGTTTTGGCTCTAGAGATTGGTTATGAGGTAATAGAAGATGAACTTACTAGCCTTGTAGAGGTTGTATTGAGTAAACCTAGAGATCTAGTGGTAGATAGGTTTGGTACCTATGAAGAAAAATCCAACAAAGAAAACCTAGAGAAGAAAAATAAAGATATTGTAGAAAAAGGTTGAGAAGATGAAGGCTGATTTGGAGAGAGAGTCTGGTGCCCTTGAAGACCTTGTGGAAAAATATATAGGTACATCTATGAATGATAATCTACACGTAGCTAAACATAGACAAAAAAATCCAAGTTAGTCACATTAGCAAGCATAAATAATCATTCCCTATGAAATTCTTGATCATACTAAGATGAGAAAACATTAAATAAAGCACGAAAGAAAAGAAAAGAAAATCATGTAAACCTATCTAATAGATTAAAGCTCCATCCCATAGGGGGATTGGTGTCACTTTGATGTGTAAAGTGGCCCTTTCTGAATCCCTTGTGATAAGCTTGAAGATCCTTGATGAACAATGGCAATTTTTGATGTAAAATATGATGAACTCAAGCTAATTTGATGATGAAATTATATAGCTATGTGATGGAAATTAGTAAAGAAACAATGCATGAAGTTGTAGATCCATATTCAATAGAGAAAGCCTCTTTATAGGAAAGAAGGGTTGAAGAATGAGCAAATTCAGGCAATGTGGGACTAAGATGGGAACTAATAGCTTTATGACACTTGTCATAAGGCTAATGAAAGCCATGGGGATATGTGTAAGCACATTTTGAAAGAAGTGATGAGTTAAGGCATGTAGGTGAGATTGTAAAGGAATTTAAGAGAATTGAATGCCCTTGTAAGGGGAATTTAAGGAATTTGTAAGAGGATTTTAAAGTCTTTGGATGGAAAGTAAAGTTGAGGGAATATTCTTAGAGAATATTCCTTTATGAGGGAAAATAGGATAATTAGTAATTCAAAAAAATGATTTATGTAGTTAGGGTAAAAATATTAAATCAGGGTAAATGTATAAACATCAATAACAAAAACCTAACAATAAACAATGAAGACACGTATTATGTTGATGGTGTTTTCTGCACAGCAACAACTCAGACAGAATGCAATATTCTATCTCTCTTGAAAGGTTATTTCCAACAATAAATTAATGAAAATCACCCCAAGGTCTCTCGGGTGTCAGGTCATGACAATGCATAAACAACTCAGATAATATGTGAAATGTTGGTAATCACAATCGGACCTTACTACAAGTAAACTATATCTTTCCAATTTATCAGATAATAATCTTAATTCCTAAATCTAACCAGATGATAAAGAAACAACAAAAGA
Source organism: Sequoia sempervirens (assembly GCA_007258455.2). Lineage (NCBI taxonomy): Eukaryota > Viridiplantae > Streptophyta > Pinopsida > Cupressales > Cupressaceae > Sequoia > Sequoia sempervirens. The sequence goes on along the minus strand of VDFB02203059.1, from coordinate 11,297 downwards.
TAAGGATGTGGAGATATGATAAGATCTAAACTATTCCTAGAATGAACAATGCCAATGACAGATATCTAGAATGGACCAATCTCAAATAACCAATTCTTGCTTAACCCACAATGCAATCTCACAAGAACGATGCGATCTTCTAAGGTATATGGATTTTCAAATCATAGACATTCATCCACAATCGAACTTAAGCACATGTAAATATATGGTCCAGATTAACTTCACCAGCCTACTACAATCAGATAGTTACTGGGAGTATAGACCAGAGATTACTACAAACATTCCAAATATGAAATCATAAACATCATCCACCAAACTAAAACTAATTTAATTCTGAACACTAACCCTAAATCTTTAAGCAATCTGAAAAAATAAAACAACAGGAACCATGCAAGATGAAATAACACAATAGATTGCACCAGGAAAACCACAATGTCTTCAATTGTATTAGACCACCAAAATGCTGCAACAACTCCACTGTTCTGTTTACAATACTTGCTTCAAGAATTTCACAAAATGCTCTAACTCTTACTTGTCTCTATTATCTCTTCTCTATACTTTTCTAATGTCTTACAATGAGGCAGGAATGCCCTTTATAGCCAATTCTCAAGACATGTCGGCCCAATCAAACATTTACAAAAATAAAAACAATTGCCAAAACAAGTCAGCCTTAGGAATCCAAAATAAGGCATACATTAAATGCCGATACATCATCAAGGTCGGCCTAGAAACGGTCCCCAATGCAGCACGGATCAATACATGCCCCATAATAATAGGGAAGCACAAATCTCAAAATGGCATTAACTACCGCCTCCCTTATCTTTGTTCTGGTCCAATGATCCATGAACCCTCAAAAACACCCTATCCAGCCCAGTGACAGGTGGCAAAGGCAAAACCTTAAGTCTACATTTAATGGAGTCAATCTCCTCCTTTGACTGCTCAACAGTCTTATTCCAATCATCCTTATGTGCCTGATATTTATCCATTACTGACAAGTAGGTTGCCGCATCATCCAACTGGTGCCTTGTTATAACATTCTCGGAGTCTGGACCATAAACATCATGCCACCATTCCTTCAGTTGTTCTAGACTCAGGTACTTAGGAGCTATCTTTTTCCTGCCAATCATAACTTCAAAAAATGCAATGCAACCCTCATAGACACCAGTCAGGTCACCATCCATCAGCTTCTTCCATTTCTGGATCTTCCTCATGGCCTTCTGCCAAATCTGCAGAGCCTCAAACCATTCCCAAGGTTCATTTAATCTGGAGGAAGAAAGAATCCCATCTGTAGCCAATTGATCTTTACCATATTCTATGATGACCTTGGATTTCTGCAGTAGAAGGTCAATGTCTTCCTTTTCCTGGGATAGCACATGCTCCAATAACTCCTTGGCTCGGACCCCATCCTTCCCAACTGAAAGGATATCCTTGATTGCACTATCTCCTTTTGCCTGCACATCCTTCAACCAATCCGTTGTAGTTTGAGCAGAGGCCTTCATCTTTTCAATTTCGGAGATGGTTTCCTTGGGCAAGAAACCAGGAGCGGCAGAAGAAGAGGGGTGGAGAGATTGCAGAGGCTTCATTACATCCTCCAAGCACTTCCTAAGCCTTTCATTTTCCTTTCTAAGCTCATGCTTGGTCTGAGCTTCCTTTCTTAACCTCCCAATGATCACTGCACTGGAGCCTTCATATTCATTAATGTCCTGCTCCATGGAAGCTGGCCCAAGGTTAATGGTCTACACATTGTAATCTTCACCAGTGACATCTTCTCTTGTCTTGTCTACAGTAGGGGTGGCAATGTGGATAACTCTGTTATTTGCTTCATCCCTTTCTATCCTTGAGACTACCTTAGCTACCTTCTTCTTCTTTCCTTTGCCAATCTTGGATAGCATTTCATCCCAATCCAAGGGAGTGTCCTCAACAACTACCTATTTCTTCCTCGTGATCTCCTTTTCAAGCCAATCCGGGACAGCAGGTTCTACCCAGACTTCCTCCATTTTTTCCTCTTCCTGTTGTTCTTCTGGCATTTTCTCCTCTTCCTTTTCAGGGAGCTGCTCACTTTGATCATCTACTTCAATTTCCACCTCCTGTACCGGTGATGGGGTTCTAACCAGGATATTCTCCTTCTCAGGTGATTCATGGCCCTTGCTACTTGTCGGAGAATCCTCATATTGCACTAGAGGAGAAGGAAGTTTTCCTACCTCTTCCACTTTGAGCTCAGCTGCCTCACCAAAGAGCGCTCCTTCCTTGAATGGCTCTGCTTCTTCGCTAGTCTCATGCTCCTCAAGAGTCTCTTGCTCATGCACGCTTGGTGGAGGAGAAGCAGCCTTAGATGGCTCCACAACTGGTGACTTTGGAGGAGAATTCGTCTTCTGCACAGTGTCCTTAGGAGAAGGAGTCCTAGACCTCCTCATATAAACCTTGGTCTTCTCTCCAGAACTCTCCACATCAACAATCGGAGGCTCATCCTTTGAGGCACCTTGACCATTCTTCTTTGAACCCCTAGCCGTCCTCATCTTCTTTGGTGGTGGAGGAACGTCCTCTTCAACTGGCTTTTCCAACTCTTCCTCATCAGAGGACCTGCCAATCTTCAAAGCCCTACTTCTTTTCTTTCCTTTTGGCTTTCTCTTGGGTTCTGGCTCGCTTTCTTTAGGGCCCCTGATTTTTATTTTGAAGGGGGAGCTCTTCTTAGTTTTCCCTTTGGGGTCATCTTCCCTGGATTCCTCTGAAGTAGACATGGGATTGAGATTTCCCATTAAGTTAAAGGTACAGGGTACCTTTTCACTCTCAAGCTCCCAAACCTTATGCTTCAACCAAGAAGTGGTGAATTTCATAACCGGGGCCATTAGGTCTTCCAACTCTGTGACCTCATCTTCATTCCAATTGATCTCCCTGATTGACCTATCCTTCACAGCCTCATAGGCACGATCCTGCACCAGGTTGCCATCATCCTCCAGTTGGTCAGGGATCAACTTGACATTGTATTGTCTGATTGCATCAATAGGAAGCCTGGAGTACCTCTTCTTCCTTGCTTCAAAATCATCCTTGATGTTGGCCCAATAGTCTTCTAGGCCATCCTTGTGGCGGTACTCCTTAGTAGCCTTCTTTTGTGCTTCCCCAGTGATGTCAAAGTTTGTTCTTTTGGAATGGAAGGAGAAGCCATGAGCTGCCAACTCATCACCTGCTGCATGTGCTGATTGGATAGAAGGGCACACTTCTGCTACACCAATTCCAAGCGGGAAATCCCCACCAAAACCTGTTTTATGCTTTTCCTTCTTGACAACTGCATCAAATTCACATATTTGTCTAACAATTTCCAACAATGCAATATGATCGGTAGGGTACCTAGGTAACATGTATGGAGCAGCCGGGCATCCATCAATTCTAATGTAAGAGAAGGTGGGAAACTGAATGAACCAGGCCCCATATTTCTTTGTCAACTCCTTCACTCCATCTGACAATCTTACATGCTCCACATTTTGAAGCATCCTAGTGATATGCATTGTAAATGCACGCTGGCTCTTCTGTAGTTCTTGTGTCCTAGGTGCAACTCCAGATAAATCTCATAGATAATATCCTATCCAAATGTCCCCTATGGACTCAAACCCCTCTATGAGTAGAATCTGGCAAGCACATACATGACATAAGAGGACATGGTGAACCTCTTTGTTTCCAGGACATCCCTCAGCTGTTTGTCAATTATGGTGCTAATAAGGCCTGCCCAGTGATAATTGGTTCCTTGTTCAACTTTGGTGATCACATGGACCATCCAACTCAAACACCCCAAATCAATCCCCACCTTCAAGAATAAGGATGGTATCATAAAATAACCCACCCGAATTTAACTCGTGCAACCGGGGCTGGCTAGTTTGGAGTAATGTGATTTTGGCTTCTCCAACCAAGAGTTGATCATCTCTTGAGCTTTGGTTGGCTCATTCTCATAATATGTCCAGGCCATGTCCATGTTCAGAGCACACACAGAAGGCAAATCTGGCATGTCAAAGGCTTGTGCAATAGAAACAGGACTGAAATTGGCCAAGACTCTTCCTTCAGTGCTGACAACCCTTTGTGTGTCGAAGTCATACTACCGGGCACACTCAAGTATCAATTCATAGCATTGGATTGTTGGAGGGAACCTTGCCACATGAACAAGTCCGGACCTCATCATTCCCTATCTTAGGACTGACAAATCCTTCTGAGTTGTCCTCTCCTTGAACTCCTCGTATCTCCAGGCTCCCACATTAGTGTCAGACACCTCAGACCACATAGAAGATATCTTGCTTTCTGGCAACTGACTCTTGGTGTCCAATCTTAACCTTTCTGCTTCTGAGATGGAGGACCCCTCTATGTCACCCTTAGGTTTTCCTGTAGCGGCCTTGCTTGACTCAGCCTACATTCACAAAAGATCATCATAAGTACCCAATTACCATGCATACTCCGACCAAAGGATTAGCACAAAATCATATAAGGCAATTAAAAGTTATCACAAATGGCCAATCCTTGAGAATCCAAAAAAATAAAGGAATCCAGGAAAATAGTGTAAACCGGGAAAATCCAGTCGGGGTAGAATTTCGAAGAAATATGACCCAAACGGATTCCTGTTGCTGAGACATCATCAGTCAAATAAATCATTAGTACAAAAGATTATGAGATAGTCATGAAATTTTTTCATTAGCAACAAGAAATAAGCATTTAGCATTTACTCCATTAATCCTATCCTCAGAAAATCAGAAGAAGTGCAATCAGACAGGAAAACCGAAAAAGCCCGGATGGGACGGATTTTTGCGGACAGTTTGAGGAACTCCAGAAATCGTTACGCCCCGCGGAATCAGCTGAAACCGGGAAAATTTGAGTGCGCAGGAATTCTGCGGACACCTTGGAAACCAGATGAACGACGACATGCGAACCATTAATCAAACGATCATGCAATCTTTTCTACCTAGATTCTAATGGTCTCAAAATCGATGCTAACTGATCAGGATTCAAAATGTAAAGGAATTTAAGTTCTCAAGGACCTCAAAATGTATAAACCTCATGGCGAAACAATGATGCCCTAATTTTGATGAACAACCTCCCGCCATGAAAACTAGGGTAAGCTCGGGGTTTGAAATGCCATCTACGAAAATCAGTCTAAAGCACTCTGAGGCTTCCCAAGGGAGGGGTTGTTCTAAAATTGATGGGGGATATGCAAATCACCACAATTTCATCAACCCTAACAAGATTTGGGCAAAGTAACAAAAATCCTAACTTCACAGGATACAACAAATTATGCACTTAGGACAAAACTCTACCCAGAACACCATCCGAATGAACACACCCATCATCTAATGAATAAATACAAGAAAAAATGGCGTGGGTGATGAGGTTTTCACGAAGAGATCGGTCAAACCCCAATTTGATAAGAGGAAAATCGTGACTAAACATGGGCTGACCCGAAATGACCACCAATCAACTCAGAAAAACTCAATCAATGCATAAACAGATGGAAGGGCTATCAGCAACTTACCATGGATTAATCTAGATGAAATTTGAATTCGAAGAAGTGACCACGCCCCAACAACGAAAACCATAATCAATGCTCCAAACAATCCATGCGCAAGCGGCTTAGAATCAATAATTAAAGCTCGAGGAAGGTATGCACTCAGATGCCAAAGCAGCAAACAAGTGAATAGTGAAATCGAAATGATGCTTAAAAGGTTTTAAATCTGCCCATATATGCATCTGAGCAAAGGTACTGCATGCATTAATGAGTGACAAGACGTGTCTGAAAAATCTGGAAACTCGAGCCTAGGACGGAATTTTGGAAAATCCCCAGATACGCGAAAAATCTGGATGAACACGAATTATGCGAAAATAGTAGAAACTGGGATTTTAATGAAGTTCGGGATTTTAGCGCAGTCTGGGAAAATCCGCCAGAACCGGAAAATCCCAGAGTCAAGCAGAAACCCAGATTCAAAAAATTCAGTGATGACCAGACAATGAACTAGAGCCCAGGAAAATCCGCTAGAGCTGGAAAATCCCGGATTCATGTCAAAACCCAGATTTTCACCAAAAGCCAAATTTAAAGCATTCAAGCTTCAAGGCAAGACCAAAACCAGTAAGACCAATATCTCAAGACCTTATAAAGGTAAATCCAATAAAACCAAAGGCCAAAAGAGGGTCCCTACTCCAAGTGGGGCGTGCGTGCAAAACTGCACAACAATACCCGGGGCCGCACGTAATGCTACACATACTGTAAGTAGCTTATAATCATTATATATAAGTTGGGAAGAACATCTATGGTTACTTTTTAACCAAAGTACCAGGCACGTAATGCTACACTGACCTAAGTAGCTTAGAAGCATTCAATACACCATGAAGATGTGAATAGTTAATACACTGGAAACATATAGATTTGAATAGTTTAGATAGTTTTGCTGAGTTTTCAAGAATACTCTTGATAAGAGACATCCTTTGTGAATGGGCGCGACTATTATCCTTACAAAAATGTATGTCTAACATGCATAACATCATATAAAATGTATATATTAAATATCGGGGGACCCGCCAAGACAGGGAGCTGCAGTGACAGATGTGATAACTGAAGGGATAACAGAGTATGCCGACCCGACGATTATTAATATTCGTTAATTTTCTATTTGCTTTACTGCTGAAATCCTTTCCCGCCTAATATAATTTCAAAAATATGTATTTTGATCTTCTTTTATTTTATTTCATATATCATATATAAACGATAATATTTTTATAAGTCCTTATATTTATATATATATTATAATATTTTTATATATACTATATATAATATAATACAATATAAATATAATTAATTAATATATATATAGTTTTGTTGTTCAATTGCATTCTTTAAAAGAAAAGAAAAGAAATCTTAGGGTTTGGCACTAAGATTGTGGAGGTAGAAGTTTCTCTCTTTATTTTTGATTCTTGTTATAGATTAAATTGTCTTAGAAAAAAGAAATTATGGTTTGATACTATTAACCATTGCATTTTTTGTTTCCTTTTAATTCAAGGAAATTATTTTTGTTTCTTTTTAATTCAAGGAAATTAAAACATGTTAATAGTTTTTAAATTATCTCTTTTTCTTCCATCATCTTTATAAAAGCATATATAATAATTCCTTCATCTTTCTTTTTTTTTCCCCAATTTCTATCATTGATTCTTTTTATTAATTGACTATCCCCTTTGAATTTAATAATATAATATTTTAATTCTTCTATGTTCTCATTATGTTGAGAGGTGTTCTTACAATCATAGATGCGATGGAAGAGTCTGTGTCAATAAAAACAAGCTAGGTTTAAATTGACGTGCATTGTTGGCAGTCAATAGGAAGTGGAGGAGATTGTAACAGGCAGGTAGTGGAATGGGCATAAAGTGTTTTCTTGATGAATTGGCGGAACTAATGGCACTTTCTTTATAAGTGTAGAGAGTACACCCCATTCCCATGCCCACGCTTGCAGATGTGATGTGATCAGGAGTTTTGATGGTTTCGATGAGGTGGATATAAAATCCTAGCTCCATTTGGTGCAATTGTAGGATCCTCATCCTAACATCATGTTCATCTTTGGATCAGCACCTGCATGGAGAATGATGTTGAAAATTTGTTCATTGGCGTGTTAACGTTTGCACTACTAATATCGTCGAACCCCAATTGGCCTTCCATGACTTTTTTTGAGGTAATAGTAACAAAATTGAACTCATTTTCTTAGTTCAACCTAGCTATAATTTCAAATTTTCCTGTAAATTAATTTTGGCCATTATAATACACAGGGATGTGATGTATCCGCGTCAATTGATTCGTTCGATGGAAGCTTTTCATTTGAGAAAAAATCGATCCCCAATATTAGTTATTTGAAGGGATATGACATAATTGATGAGATAAAGAAAAGATTCGAAGTAGTTTGTCCTTTAACGGTTTCTTGCATAGACATCATTGTGCATAGTGCAAGACATGTTGTGGTTATAATATGTAGTATGCATTGAATCTTGTTCTTTTTATTTTTCGCGTCATGTTTTTTTTCTACAGTATTGTGCTCTTTACCATATAAGAAAAGTGATTCTCATGCTTAGATAACAAGAAGATGGAGAATTGCATGTCTGCTTAGTTACATGATGTATGACCAAATATTTGGGTAAACCCACAAAACTGGTTTACAATTCCATTAAGGAAGGAAAAATGCATTTTCGGATGGAAAACACTTTAGGATTTTCAGATGGAAAACACTTTAGGAGGTTCGTTAGAATCCCCTAAAGGGTTCGAGCGAACCCCCCTTTAATGGGTTTATTTTTTAATTGCATTAAAGAACCCCCCTGTGAACCCCCCTTTTTCCCCCTTCTCCCTCTTTGGTACCAAAAATCTCCGTGACTTGCCCTTCTAAGTTCGAGTTGAGGATGAAAATGGAGGAGACTTTGACAAACCCAATTGATGATGGTAGTCCCTCTAAACGGAAGCATCCAATGAATAAAATTTTAATATCTTTTGGTTTTATTATATTTTATTTTTAAAGTTTGATTAAAATATAGGTTTTTCACTGGAAAATCGAAGTTCTATTTTGCCGTAGAAAATAGTAGCATTATCAATTTTTTTTAAAAAAATCAATACACTAGATTTTGAAGTCCTTGATCCAACAAAAATTGAATTTTGATACATACAAAAACAATTGTGTTATACGGTCCGCCTATCTGTGAATTGTAATTTGTTTGACTTCAAAACTTGATTAAGGAAAAAATATTCACTAAAACACTATGAAACCAATTGGAAGCACTAGATATCATAGTTACAAATCTAAATTTGAAAAAATTAGAATTTTATCCTTCATGGAGAAAAAGCTATGTTGTATACAGTGAGTGTCACTCCTTAAAATGGTGTTTACTTAAAAACTAGTTTTTGAAGGAGATGGAAAAAGGCATAATCTGATTCCAAATTTTTTGAAAAAAATATATTTAGAATCTACAGACAAAATGTCACAAATCACTAGTTTGCATCATCTTCAAATTCCTCACGGTTTAGCTGCTATAGGTGCCTGAAAGTGAAGATTTAGTTAGAAAAAATCAGTTCAGTGTCCAGTTTGGCCAAAAATTGTAAACCAGTATTGTGGGATCACCATTTATTGACATTTTCTTTCTCAGATTCTCAAATGTAAATGCTTAGAGTTATTGTTCTGTTGGTTTTGTATAAACCTTGATGCACTATGCAAAGATAAATGCGAAAAACACGACAAATCCAACTAGCACTGTAGCGTCTATACCTAAGAAATCATGCTTATATCCAAAATAATCATCCACAAATTGGTTTATTAGTTTGAACCCTTCACCAATCACTTCCAATTGGTCTGTGACATCTCCATACTATTCAGAAATTAGACCATAGATAGTCCATGAAACAAGGCATATCTAGTAGTACCATATCCACCATTTCTGAATGTTTTGCACCAAATATAATACCCATTATAAGTAAATGTAAATGAAACATAGTTACATTCTACATACTGTTCTTCTATGTTGGCTAATGTTGTTTTGTAGATATTGATAGTAATTTATTTAATGAGAAAACTTGATGAAGATGATTGCATATTGGTTTGGGAATGAAGAAACGTGAGAATAGATTGAAGAGGGAGTAAAGTGTTGTAGCCACAATTGAAGCTACTTGGTAGCTTGGTTTAATTGAGATTGTCATCATCCCATATAAGGTGAAGTACAAAAATGTCATGTAGTTCAAAAAGAAGAATCAAGGAAACTTTTTGATTGTCCATGTGAAACAGACAATACTGTAAACAATAAAGTTGTACATGGGTCAGTGCAAGATCATGGAGGTCCAAACTAGGCCCCTAAGTGGCAATGAAAATTTAGAAAAACAGAGTTAGGCAACTTGACATAAAAATTTGAATAGGTTATTAACATAATTTGAAAAAATGTAAGAATAGAATTTGTAGCAAATTGAATGTAGTTTCTAGGTTACTAGTCCTTTTTTGGAAAAAAAGTAAATTTATTTTACAAAAAAATTGAAATTTCACGCAGAGTGCTAAATTCTTAGGAAAAAGATAAGTAGGTGTATGTCCTAATTCAATTTGGGCATAATATTTTTCTCAAACTAATATATGTAGAGGACACATGCCCTAATGTTAACATTTTTTTTTGTAATTTTTTGCATGTAAATAATTAGTTATGATTTTTTATTAGAACATTTCAAAATTATTAAAACGTGTTTGTCTAACCACCATAATTTGGTCAAAAAATTATGAAATACATTTTTTTTAATCCTATAGTGTGCAAAGCATAGAATGTGATGCATCTTTTATATTCGAAAAAATGTGAAATCTAATTGTTGAGTTTTCACATTCGGAATTGATTAAGTTCAAATTTTGAAGATTGTTAAAGAAGTCTAGGATGCTTTAGAAAAGATGCATGAAGGGGATGAAAAGTTCAAAGAAGCAAAGTTGCGGAATTTGGAAGCACAATTTGGGGTTCTGCATATGTTCGAAGATGAGAACATTAAATCCTATGTGTAGAGAGTGGATGAGCTGGTAGGTAGTATGTGAGGACTTGACACTACAGTAGATGAATCCAAAATTGTGAAGAAGATTCTTAGAACTCTCCCTGATGTATACAGTGAAAAGGTGTCTGCTATTGAAGAATATGTGGATTACAAGACTTATACTAAAGATCAAAAAGATTGGGAACTTTAACATCTTATGAGATAAGAAAGAAAATTTGAGAATCTAAACCGCTTGGGCTATTACAGAGTTGGAAGATCCAGATGAAGAGAATCTCATGAAGTAGAAGCTTCAACTTCAGAGAAGGAAGAAGAAAGGTCTCGTAAGTATGAAGGTAAGTTACCCTTTAAATGTTTTGAAGGTGGAGGAATAGGTCATTATGCTTCGAGATGTTTGGAAAGAGCTAAGAGGAAAAAATAGAGATTTAACAAAGAAAACAAAGGAAAGAAGATCAACATAGCATATTATGTGAATGAGGATGCTAGTATTTCTGATGAAGAATCTGATTATGGATATTTTGATGAAAATGAATGCTTGTTCTTGGCTATAAAAGATGAACCTACTTCTGCTAAATCTGAAAGACACGTGAAGGAATGTCCTCCGAAGAAAGAGAAAGATGAAGATACTATAATCTCTTCCCTACATGTTAAACAAGAAAAAAACTATTGGGTTGTTGACAATGGTTGTTCACATCACATGACTGGTGATAAAAGTAAGTTTGTTAAACTTGAAAAATATGATGGAGGCTTGGTTATGTTTGGAGATGATACCGGTGCTAAAATTTATGGGATA
>VDFB02203058.1:0-43882 GCA_007258455.2 Sequoia sempervirens | reverse complement strand
AGAAGCATAAAAAATTCTAAGGCAAGTGTTTCATCCTGCACACCTAGCTAAATGCGCCCAGCTCAAGGAAGTAGCATGTTCAAAATATTCTAAATACAAGTTTCATCCACCTCCTGTGTTGAAATGCGCCCTCAAGGCAATGCCAAGCATAAAAAAATTCAAAGTGTCAAAGTTATCCTCCTCACCCATCAAAATGCGCCCACTCACAAGTGAGTCAAAAGAAAGTCAACAATTTTCATCCTCCACCATGCCCAAAATGCGCCCAAGAGGAGTTAACAAGGGAGAAGTCAAAGGGGTCAAAGATTTTCATCCTTCTACCATAGCAAAATGCGCCCAAATGAGGGCATGTCAAGACAAAACAAGGAGGGAGTATTCCAAAAGGTGGCGTTGCAGATTTTCATCCTCTTAGACATGTCAAATGCGCCCAACTTAGCATGTAAAAGACAAATTTAAAAAATCCCTCTCACCCTCTCACATGCGCCAAGAACAAGAAGAGGTTAAGGGTGGCGTTGAATATTCCACCCTCTTCAAGTGTGAAATGCGCCAAAGGATAAAGTAAAAGGGAGGATGGATATTAGGCATTGAAGTTTGAAATTTCTATATGGCAAGTGAAATGCGCCCTAGGAGAAGATAGGTGAATATTGTTAAGAAGTTGAAAACAAAGAATGTTACCTAGGCGTTGAAGGTGGTGAAAACAAAGTTATTGCTAGGCGTGGTGATGAATATCCTTCAGCATGTGTCATTTGCGCCCAAGGTGTTGGGTGAAGATGAATAATAATATTGCTAAGGCGTTGGAGTTTCAAATGAAATATCCTTCAAGTGTGAAGTAAAACATGCCAGGTGTTGGATGTTAAGTGTGATGTACTTGCAGGAAGACTTTCTGAGTGAAGTTGATGATTTTTCTCACCAAGGCAAAATGGATAAAGTTGAATAGGAAATCTTCTAAGGCAAAAATAAATTTAAAACGCTAAGTGATAAAAAGAATTCTAAGGCAAAAAAATGTTCTTCCTTAGGAAAAATGCCTAAGTCTGGCGAAGTGATGAAATTTCTTAATTAATAAAAATGAATTTGTCAAGATGAGTTAGATTGTCAAAGGTCGCGAGATTGATAAAGAATTTTCAAGTCGAGCAAGAAATCTCTGCTGCATGTGAAGAACGGATTTAAATTTCACAAGGAAATAATTTTCTGTTGGTGCAAAATTCAAGAAATTAAATGAACCTTGCCTCACAGCACCCATGTGTTCGACGTTGCTCAAGGAAATTTCTGGTATTGAAGATTATCGATGAGGAATGGATTTTAAGGTCTTCCATGTACTGCCGAGGTTTCCGTGGATAAGGATTTCAAATACACCAGTTACGAATTTTCCCATGAAATTTAAAAAATTTCTAAGGCAAATGTGAAGAAAATGTGTTTTCAAGATAAAATGCCTCAGCGGATGAGTTTTAAGTCAATTGCCTAGGTGAATTTGATTGAATTCTTGGTGGGACTAATCTTCCAGAGTCAGAGATGAACGAAATTGAGTATCAGAGCTCCAGTTAGTGAAATGAATTTCTCAAAGATGATACGCCCTTGAGGAAGATGGGTTGAAAATTTGGCTAAGGCATGAAGGATTGAACGCAAAGTTGGCTAGTGAAGGCGATGAACGCTTGGAAATTAGAGCGTGAGAATCATGGTAAGTAAGTTGAATTCTATGTCATGTCCCCATCCTAGTCGCGATACCGTGACGAGGTTAGCCTATCATTTGATCCTCGTAGGCTGACAGGAGTGTTCAGAGGATCCTTTTTGGCAGTTGCTTAGTGTTGGTTAGCTCCAGTTGCAGTGTGTCAGGTTTGGGCCTTCGCAGAATCTTCCAGAGAGTCTTTTCAGAGAACTTTCTATTTTTAGAAAGGTAGGTCAGGCGGAAGCTGCTATTTCGGGCAGGGCACCTGGTGCACTTTATCAGCTCAGATTCGACCCAGTTCAGCAGATGGTTGATTTGACGGAGAAATAAGGAGTAATTAATGGATTATTAAATATTTAATAATTTGACTTTATTATAAAGTCACTTTATTGAAATATTAAAGTATTTAATTAATTGGCTCAATTATAAAGTATTTAATTATACTTTATAATATATTATTATAATGTGACTTAATGAGTATTTAATGCTCATTAAAAGTGGACGCCAATTATTTAATCATTTTTCCTAAGTTCAAAAGTGAAAATTAAATCATTTATTTAAATGATTATTTTAATGAAGAATTAGGTCGAACTTTTCAAGAGAGAATATATTACTCTTCACAGGCAAAACCGAACTATCTTGTTTATTATTCAATTTTGTCTTCTGAGCATCTGAGCTTTGGAGTTTGCAAACCCTAGGGTTTCTGGCAAACATCGTTTCTGGAGAACGTAACCTCTTCAGAGATCAGGCATACTGAGGCTGTGAGATACCAGCTGAAGATTGCACTTGGTGATTTCATCCAGAAATCACAGTTTGAGAATACTGAATTATTTTAGCAGAGATTTACAAAGAATAACACCAGGCAGTAAAGGCGAATTCTTCAGGGGTCATTCATTAGAAACTTGGCACATTTTCCAAAGTCCGTACTGCAATTAATGCTGCTGCTGTACAGGCCGTACCAGCAGGGGCCGTACATTTTCATTATCAGAGGAACGCCTCTCCTTCTCAGCTTCTGGTTTGGGGTTATTGGGCGCCTTGGTTAACAGAGGTTGTGCATTGGTTTTGGAGCCCGGAGAAGACTTCATTCTTTCTGGCCGTACATTTTTCTTCCAGCTGCAGCCGCCATTAAATACCAGGTTTTTATTTGATAAAATTCCAAATAATGCTTATATGTTCAGATTTTTTATATTGTATGTTCTGGAAAAGATGAAATAAAGGAACGCCTTCCCTTTCTGAGCAAATTCTATGCATTTTGAGCTTGTATGAATTTTATATGAATTTTTTAGCAATTTCTAGAGAAATTGCATTTTCCATTTTGCCTGTGAAAACCTTCAAAATCACAAAAAAACCAAAAATTGCAAAAACCAAACAAAAACAATTAGGGTTCTGAGTTTGGAACGCGGGGGTTTTGACAAAGGGATCTGATTTTGTAATTGGACTTGTCATGGACCGAAATCACTGACTACCACACTAGCCATTCGTTTGCTGTCCCAGGTTTCTAGTTCTTCAGCTTCTGAGAGGAACTGGTCTACTTATAGCTTCATCCACTCTCTTAAGAGGAATACACTTACCTCTAAGAGAGCAGAGAAGCTAGTGGTTGTACATAGTGCCTTGCGTATCACTGACCGCAGGACACGTGTGTACAAGGAGAGCCCAACAGCACGATGGGATGTAGAGCCAGAGGAGCCATCACAGATTGATGAGGATGAGGATGCTTTAGATATAGGGTTGGTTGGTGTTCCTTTGGCGGATCTTGACCTTGAGGAGTCTAGTGGTTCCAGTGATGAGGAGTTTGCCGACCTCCCGAGGGATGATTAGAGGCCTCTGCCTCCTTCACTACATTTGTCATTTTGACATTTTGATTTTGTACTTGTTTTGATATCATATAATCATGCTACTCATTGTAATCATCTTTATAATCAGATATTTTTTATATAATATAATAGAAATCTTCCATTTGCCGATTCAACAATTGTTACATTGTAGTATTGAGTATTACTATTCTAATTTCTAATTAGTAATTCGATACTAAAAACTTCAATATTCAATGTTCAATGTTCAAGTACTAATTTAGTATTTCAATTTTGCTATTTTACTTCTTAATAGTCTTATACATCTTTTCATAACTAGAATTTTAAGTACCATATGTATAGTATATAGTATATACACCCCGTCCCCCCTTCCGCCCCCCCGCCGCCGTCCCCCCACCGTCCCGAAATTGAGGCCCCTTTGTCCCCCCGTCCCGACGTCCCCCCGTCCCCGACACCGGTGGAACATAGCCAAAAAGCCAGAAACAAAACCAAACAACTACTCCAACTGAAAAGGAAACTTACTAAAGAGCTACCAACTGGACCACTGCCAAAATTAGAACTTACTAAAAATAGTAAATCCCGAGAAATGCCAAAAACCCTCCAAACAAGGAAACCCTGATTTTACCTCAGACAAGCCTACGGATTTCCGGAAATAGGCTATCGATCATCGAAGAGCGTATGGCTAAAATGGGGACATTACAGTTTAAGATTGCATTTCAATAAATGATGAGGTTGGAAGTTGCAGGATAAATGTTTGTAGAAATGTCTAATGGCTGTACTAGATTATCATTAAGGAACTACTTGCTGCACTTGCATTTCAGTCACTTAGAGTCTTGGAAAAATCAGTGAAAACATTGCATTCCATTCCTCAATACATTTGTAATCACTTAGTCTTTATGCATATTTGATCATTGAATGAGAAAAGCCAAAGGGAAGTCTATTTCTAGCTGAAAAGAGTTTGCACAGCAACTGTTTGACGAAATTACAAAGCACCGAAAACTGAAAATTAAAGGAAGAATTTTCAAGGGTCTTTTACTAAAAAAAGAGCCTGCCACTAAAGTGATTGTTTGGGCACCACTTCAATGGATTTGAGTCAGATTGATTTAGCAAGTTTGTCATGTGATTCAATCTGTAGACTAGATCTTCATCAGTCAGAGAAAGAAAGCAAGTTAAGAGGAAGTTCATCCTTTATCATCTTAGAATTCTTTAAACAATTATAAGGACAAGGCAGAGACCAAGAGAAGGAAAGCTTTATATGAAAAGTTTTGCAAAGCATATGAGAGGAGAGCAGATAATTTTGATTGGATTGGTGGAGAGAGGAGGAAGATAATACCAAAGGGAAATTGAAATGCACATGCATAACATGAATACCAAAGCAATTCAGTAGCTTCCTTACAGATGGAAACTTTGAACATTTAGTGGGAACAGAAACGAACAACCAACAAGATATTGCAATGCATATGGGGTCATCTAGATGGCAAATGTAATAGTCCTATCATGTTAAGGACAAGTATAAAGGATTTCTTTCCAATGATGCAGAAAACTGGAAGATCTCTAAAACAAATTTGGAAAGAAACCATTTTTTTTTTTTTTAATTTATGTTTCCAGAAGACAATAATGACGTTATAACAGAAAAATGAACAAAGTGCAAACTTAATTATCTTAAATTGAAGGCTCTCATTATGAAAAAAATATACAGACATTGATGGCCTTAGATCTGATGTCTCCTTGGGAGAATTTACCAAACTATAATAAAACGAAGGTGGTCATACTTCTCAACACATGAAGAAGTCGTTATCAATGTCCTAGATTTGAAGAGTTAGGATCATAAAAACACATGATATTCTAATGTGGGATGATGATCATAATGAATCATCTGGAAAGGAAGCCTAAATCACTCTTTAAACAAAGTGATCAGGCAAGTAGTTGCTTAGGTAGTAAGGAGTAAGTTAGATCCCTTGCGGGAGCCTTTTGAGTTATTTAATTTTTATAGGAGGTTAATGTCATTGACTCATTGAGTACTCCCTATGTAATCTTAGTCTTTGAATCAATAAAACAATGTGGCTCTTGGACATTTTCTTTATTTATTTTGTATGTGACTGCTTTTTGTTACCGAAGATATCCATCATGGTAGAAAAATTAAACAGATTTTTTCAGCTTCAAGCCTTTCCCATTTTTGATAGTATAAATAATGTCTAAAAGATACCTATCTAGTTTAGTTAATTAGTCAGTTGAGCATTGCTCTTCTAGATTTCAAGAATTTTGAGGGAACATTTTATTAGCATTACTTTCATCAATAAATAGTTTTGTATTTAAGAAATTAAACAAACAAGGCAATAAAAACCACAATGAGCACACCTCTAAAAACTCATTCAGCACCCCTTGGTTGTGATAGCCTTGACCTTGTTGACGTCTCTCCATTTCTTCCACAAACTCTTCATCAAATGCAAAAGCAGCAACTCCCTGAATGTGCAACTGCATAATTAGCTTGCAGAAAAATGTAAAAAATCAATAGGACAAAAATGTCTTGGATGATTTGAGTGTTGATCCCTGTGTGGCAGTTTATAATAAAACTAGTAGTCTCAAAAAGATACAAAGCTTTTATAGTCATTAGAATAAAGTACACTATCTAGTGCATTCTTATAAACTATGTTACCTATTCAGCCTATAACCTTGCCAGTACAAAACTTGTTATCATATAAAAAAGATAATTCCTCAAAAGGAAAGACAGTTATAAGTTATTTAAAGAATTCTTATAAACTAAGTTACCTGTTCGGTCGCATAACCTTGCCAGTACAAAACTTGTTATCATATAAAAGAGATAATTCCCCAAAAGGGCAAGACAGTTATAACAGTGTTGATAAGAAATGTGATTGCAAACAGACTATAGACAGGTAGCCATCTACATAAACATAATTCTGAATGGCATAAGAGAAAGAGGTCAAATAGAAAAATCACTATATGTTCATATGCATTGCATTCAAATCGAGTAAATGTCATGATAAAAATTGTCAATTGTTGATGTTATCATACAGCATTGGTTGTCACTTCCAGCCAATCTCCTTTACACCATTGGATAAATTAAATAATAGCCGATGGCTATTTAATTTATAGATAGTGATTTATTATGAAAAGGCACGCCTATTGTATTAAATGATAATTATCAAGAGGCACGAATTAATGAAGAGATGTAATTCTTGATGAGGCCGACCTCTTACATGGACACGATTTTAAAGGGACACATTCTTCTATGAAGGCCGACTTGTTGCTTTGAAGGGTCACGTCCTTCACTCCACTTTGTATATATATTCGATGCCTTTCATTGTTTCATATCATTCAAATTCATAGTTCATTATTCTCAAGTGCAAGTTAGAAGAAGAAAAGCAGATTGCGAATTCTGTAGAAGTGCAGATTGTTATTCATTGAAGGCTGAGTTTCTAAACAGCTAATTACATCTGTTTGTATCTGTGTTTGCATCAGTTTGTGGTGCTTCTATTTGGCCCTCTTATCGGCCTCTTGTAAAGGAGACATTTTGTGTTCTCATTCAATATAGAAGTGATATATTGTTGCTGGGTTTTTCTCCCTCAAGAGGAGGGTTTTCCCAGGGTATCTGCTGTGCTATTGTGTTATTTGAATTAAATTATGTGCTTTACATCTGATCATAAAATTAACATGGTATCAGAGCGGGTTTGAAGAAGATCTTGATCAGATTTAAGTCTTGCAGCGATACTCTTTATTCTCTTTCTCATCTTTGATCACTTCTATCTCTTCATCATGATGGTGAACGGTCTCAAGATCGAGGGCAGACTTGAGGGAGCAACAAATTTTACATCTTGGAGATTCAGAATTATGCTCACCTTGGAGGAAAATGAATTGGCTGAGTTCGTGGAGAGCAGAGTCCCCAAGCCTATGGATGAGGAAGAGAAGGTTCAATGGAAGAAGAAAGATATTAAGGCGAAGAAGATGTTAGTTGATTCCGTGAAGGACCATATTGTTCATATCATCTCCAAGTTGAAGATGTTGATGATACAGCGTCAGTTGACACTTCCAGCCGATCTCCCTTACACTTGGTAAATTAAATAATAGCCAACGGCTATTTAATTTATAATTGGCGATTTATGAAAAGGCACGACTTTTGTATTAAATAATATTTACCAAGAGGCATGAATTAATGGAGAGTTGCAATTCTTGTTGAGGCCGACTTCTTCTTGAGCACAATCTTTTGAGGAGACACATTCTTCTATAAGGGCCGACTTATGTTTGTGAAGTGTCACGTCCTCTCTTCTTATATTGTATATATACTTGATGATATTTCATTGTTTATCATCTATTCATTTTGCTTTCATTCCATATTCATCTTTAGTTCTATTCAAGAGAAGTGCGAGTTCTTCATCAAGTGCAGATTGTTATTGTTGAAGGCTGAGTTTCGTTATCAGCGATTTGCATCTAGTTGTATCTGTGATTGCATCAGATTGTGGTGCATACTCTTGGCCTCATTATTGGCCTTCATTGTAAAGGAGATTCTCTTTGTGATTCAATATATAAGTGATATATTGTTGCTG
Organism: Sequoia sempervirens; assembly: GCA_007258455.2. Lineage (NCBI taxonomy): Eukaryota > Viridiplantae > Streptophyta > Pinopsida > Cupressales > Cupressaceae > Sequoia > Sequoia sempervirens. The sequence goes on along the minus strand of VDFB02203058.1, from coordinate 35,849 downwards.
GGTTTTTCTCCCTCAAGAGGAGGGTTTTCCCAGGGTATCTGCTTTGTCATTGTGTTGATTTTTTGAATTAAATTTTGTGCATTAAATCTGATCACAAAACTAACATGGTATCAGAGCGGGTTTGAGGAGATCGTGATCAGATTTGTTCTTACAGTGATACTCTATTCTCTTCGTGATATTTCATTGTCTATCCCTACATTAGTCAAGATGGTGAATGGTCTTAAGCTTGAGGATAGACTTGAGGGAGCATCCAACTTCACATCATGGAGGTTCAGGATCATGCTCACCTTGCAAGAGAATGATTTGGCTGAGTTTGTGGAGAGTAAAGTTCCCGAACCTGCGGAGGAAGAAGAGAAGTTGCAATGGAGGAAGAATGATATCAAGGCAAAGAAGATGTTGGTTGATTATGTTAAGGACCATATCATTCCTATTGTCTCTAAGTTGAAGACGGCAAGAGACATGTTCAAAACATTGGAGATGTATGAAATCAACAATACCAGTCGGGCACTTGCACTGAAGCAACAACTACACCATGTAAAGAAGGCGAAAGGAGAAATAGTGATTGCCTATTTCATGAGGATTTCGGATTTGAGAGATCAGCTCTCGTCAATTGGCCATGTGGTTGACGACAAGGACTTGACCATGCTTGCAGTCAATGGTCTTCCCTTGTCGTGGGAATCTTACATTCAAGGAATTAGTGCAAGAACAAAATTGCCTAAGTTTGATCATCTAAGGGCAGACTGCATTCAAGAAGAATCAAGGTTGGTGGCTAGAGGCGTTGGTTAAAGTTCAAAGAATGAAGATATTCATGTTCTCGCCTCCCATGCTTCGAAAAAGAAAGGAAAAGATGAAAAGAAAGGATTCTTCAAGAGGAATCAAGATAAGGGAAATGATGATTCTCCCCCATTCAAGAAGAAGAGAGATATGACCAAGATCCAATGCTTTAGATGTGACAAGTATGGTCACTTTGCCAAGCATTGCCCATCAAGGCCTAAACAACAGGCCACCATTGCAGCTGTTGATGATGCCTCTCCTCAGAAAGACTCTTGTGAATACTTGTTCTATTCAGCATTGTCAAGCAATGTACCTGCAGACACCAACACTTGGCTGATCGACAGTGGTGCTTCTCGACACATCACTAGATTTAAGGAGCACTTATCAAACTTGGTGGAGAGAGATTCTTCCGAACAAGTCATTATCGGAGATGATGCTAGCTACTCCGTGAAAGGAATTGGGACCTCAACTCTTCATTTGGATTCCGGCATTACACTGGCCAAAGTATGGTTCTCATGTTCCAGAATCAAGCCGCACCTTGATTTCAATTTCAGCTCTAGAAGATAAAGGATATCAAGTTGCCTCTCCAAATGCAAAGTACTTGTGTGGGATGGAGAATTCCAGCTTCAAGGATGCTCGGCAATTGGTGTTAGACATGAAAGTTCTATAGGGTTGGCGCAGTAATACCATCCTTTCTGCTTTTAGTTCATGATTCTTCAAGCTTATGTGATCTTTGGCATCGAAGATTGGCTCACCTGCACTTTCGAGCCTTACCTATCATGGAGAAGATGGTTACGGGACTTCCTAAGTTCAATCAAGAGCATGAAGGAACTTGCAAAGGTTGCACAATGGGTAAGAATACAAAAGCTTCATTCCATAGTAGAGAAAGTAGATCTAAGCGTATTTTAGACCTTATTCATTCTGATTTATGTGGACCTATGTTTGTTCCTTCTTCGAGTGGTTTCTTGTATTATCTTCTTTTTATTGATGACCACTCTAGAAAAACATGGATTTATTTTTTGAAAACTAAAGAGTCTGAGGAAGTGTTTGAAAGGTTCAAGGGGTTCAAAGCTCTGGTAGAGAATCTTTCCGGTAAAAGAATCAAAATCCTCAGATCTGATAATGGAGGAGAATACACCTCTGGTAGCTTTCGGAATTTTTGTGTTGATGTTGGGATTAAGAGGGAGTTCTGTGTCCCCTATAATCCTCAACAGAATGGTGTTGTAGAGAGAAAGAACAGGACGATTGTGGAAGCAGCAAAAGCCATGATCCATGACTCACGATATCCCAAAACCCTGGGCGTAAGTTTCAGGGACTGGCAAAGATATGACTGTATTGTGAAGTCCCCGCCGCGTCTTGGAGAATATGACTCCGGAAGAAGCCTTTACAGGAAAGAAAAGAAGCCAGAGGTTAGTCATTTAAGGATCTTTGGATGTCCTGTCTATGTTCATGTTCCAAAGGAAAAGAGAACAAAGTTGGAGCCTTCTGGCAAGAAGGGAATATTTGTGGGCTACAGGGAGACATCAAAATCCTACAGGATATACGTTCCAAGTCAGAAGTTGATTGAGATCAGTAGAGATGTCACATTCGAGGAAGATGGTGCATTTAGAAGATCCAAGGGAGCTCATGTGGAGATTGACAATGATGAGTCTCCTCAGGATATGGAAGTTGACCATACTCCTAAGATTCAAAGGGAGACTTCAGATCCAAAGGAAGATGTTGATCCAGTTGATCCCTTGGAACCTACTGATGGGCCTACTGATATCGTGATTAGGAGAAAAAGACCTCTTTGGGCTAGGCAAACTATGCAAGAGGCTGAAAGGTTCGTAGCTCCTAGAGGTACATTCAGAGAAAGTAAAAGGCCACATAAGTTCTCCAATTATGTTGCTTTGATGAGTCAGATTATTGAATCCGAGCCTTCCAGCGTGGGGGAAGCATCTAGTCAACAGGTTTGGAGAGATGCTATGTCAGAGGAGTACCAATCAATTCTCAAGAATGATGTTTGGGACATTGTTCCTAGACCCAAAGGCAAATTTGTGGTATCTTTGAACTGGCTCTTCAAGATCAAGCATGCAGCTGATGGGAGCATTGAGAAGTACAAGGCAAGACCCGTGGCTCAAGGGTTTTCACAGAAAGAGGGAGTTGATTATGAAGAAACATTTGCTCCAGTTGCTCGCTATACCTTTGTCAGAACCAGTATTGTCTTTGCTGCATCTAAAGGATGGAAGATTCATCAAATGGATGTGAAGACGGCTTTTCTAAATGGTGTGATTGAGGAAGAAGTTTATATCGAGCAACCTAATGGGTTTGAGGTACATGGGAAGGAGTCTCATGTTTGCAGGCTGAAGAAGGCCTTGTATGGTCTTAAGCAGGCTCCTCGTGCATGGTAATGGAAGAAATTGATCGTTACCTATCAAGTTTGGGCTTCTTGAAGAATGATGCTGACTCTAATTTGTACTTTAAGGTAATTGATGGTGAAGCATTGATTTTGGTTTTATATGTTGATGATTTGATTCTTACTGGAGAAGAGCACTTAATCATCAAATGTAAGAAAGAGTTGGTCTCTGAGTTTGAGATGAAAGACCTTGGGCTTATGCATTACTTCCTTGGCTTAGAAGTTTGGCAGAAACCAGATGAAATGATTCTAAGTCAAGGGATGTACACCATTGGATATAATTCTCAAGAGGTTTGGTATGATGGATCGCGGAAGTCCATGTCTACACCCATGGAGACCAACCTACATAAATTGAAGGAGGGGTCGCGAGCTAGTTCAAACTTTGGTGATCCCACGGCTGTACAAGCAACCGACAGTCCAGCATGCGTACCTGAAGCGCTAACAACGTACCGTAGCAGGAACGCTATGTTGTGAAGTGTAATTCTAGTCGGGCCATGTAGAACCGGCAGATACATCTTTGTTGGAGCTAAACATATCCCGAGCCACTTGGCGCGGCAATGCAGCTGATGCGGATGAGATATTCTTCGTGATGTTGACATGGAGTCGCATTATACCGATTCTCGATTGGGCAGTCACCGATCGAAAAGAAGCACCTCCGGAGTTGTCGTTTGGGGATCGCTTATGATTTCGGGTGCAGCAGCGCTCATCCTCAGAAGCATTGAGTACGTACAGAGGCGTAATATTGCGTACCAGCGGCAGTTCGTGAAGCAAAGTGGTGGTTTTGTAAGCTCTCGCGTGATTGTTTGGACAATCAATGGAGCCTACAATCATTCATTGTGATAACCAAAGCTGTGTGAAGCTTTTGTCAACTCGCGGTTTCATGACAAAACCAAGCATGTTACGATCAAATACCATTATATCAAAGATAAGGTATTGAGAAAATCTATACAGTTGAGGTATATCAGCACTGATGAGCAGACGACAGACATTCTCACGAAGCCTCTCTCCAAGATAAAGTTTGTGTATTTTCGAGATAAGCTTGGTATGGTGGAGAATCCTGTTTTAATCGAGAGTCCGCAAAAAGGACGTAATGGATCCTCTATAAATGGTTCTTTCTCGCTGAGAGAAGCTCTGAAAGGAACCTTTCTTTGATTAATGAGTTCTTCTTAAGAGAAGTTCGAGGTGAAATCCTCGATTCCAAACTCTCCAAGAGAGTTTCATGGTGGATGTCATGCGGGCATTCCGCGACGCGATCACCGCAGAGAGTCCAGGATTTATCTTTTCGCATTCTGTGTTTTCACCCTCTAGGAGAGCCATGGTGAAAGTCATGTTGAGGTGACAACATCACGCAAGTGATGAACACTTGTACATACCATACATGGTTGTAGCCATTATGGTTGATATCATGTTGAGGTGATATCTGATATCACGATGAGGTGATATTCTTCCTTTCCACATATGGGTGTAGCCATTGTGGTTGTCGTCACGATGAGGTGAGATGACTTGTGCAGCTGGAAGTATCCTCCCTAGCTGAGAGGGAGTGTTGATGATACAACGTCAGTTGACACTTCTAGCCGATCTCCCTTACACTTGGTAAATTAAATAATAGCCGATGGCTATTTAATTTATAATTGGCGATTTATGAAAAGGCGTGACTTTTGTATTAAATAATATTTACCAAGAGGCACGAATTAATGGAGAGTTGCAATTCTTGTTGAGGCCGACTTCTTCTTGAGCACGATCTTTTGAGGAGACACATTCTTCTATAAGGGCCGACTTATGTTTGTGAAGAGTCATGTCCTCTCTTCTTATATTGTATATATACTTGATGATATTTCATTGTTTATCATCTATTCATTTTGCTTTCATTCCATATTCATCTTCAGTTCTATTCAAGAGAAGTGTGAGTTCTTCATCAAGTGCAGATTGTTATTGTTGAAGGCTGAGTTTCATTATCAGCGATTTGCATCTGGTTGTATCTGTGATTGCATCAGATTGTGGTGCATACTCTTGGCCTCATTATCAGCCTTCATTGTAAAGGAGATTCTCTTTGTGATTCAATATATAAGTGATATATTGTTGCTAGGTTTTTCTCCTTCAAGAGGAGAGTTTTCCCAGGGTATCTGTTGTGTCATTGTGTTGATTTTTTGAATTAAATTCTGTGCATTAAATCTGATCACAAAACTAACAGAATACGGCAAGAGAGATGTTTAAAACTTTGGAGGAGATGTATGAGATCAACAACACAAGCTATGCACTTTCTTTAAAGCAACAACTTCATCATGTTAAGATGGTAAAAGGAGAATCCGTCATTGCTTACTTCATGAAGATTTCCGAATTGAGAGATCAGCTCTCTACTATTGGTCACATTGTTGACGACAAGGACTTGACCATATTGGCTCTTAATGGTCTTCCTTCATCTTGGGAGTCTTACATTCAAGGAATCAGTGCAAGATCGAAACTTTCCAAGTTTGATCGATTGAGGCAGATTGCATTCAAGAAGAGTCTAGGTTGGCTGCGAGAGGTATTGGTCAAAGCTCCACTAATGAAGACGTTCATGTTCTAGCCACTCAATCCTCGAAGAAGAAAGGGAAAGATGGGAAGAAAGGATATTTCAAGAGGAATAGAGATAAAGGAGCTGATGGTGCTCCCGCATTCAAGAAGAAGAGGGACCTTTCCCGAGTCCAATGCTTTAGATTTGACAAGTATGGTCACTATGCAAAGGACTATCCAACCAGGCCTAAACAACAGGCTACCATTGCTAATGTTGATGAGATCTCTCCACAAAAGGATTCAAGTGAATTCCTATTCTATTCGGCCTTGTCAAGCAATGTACCTACCGACACCAACACTTGGTTGATTGATAGTGGTGCCTCTCGCCACATCACCGAATTTAGTGAGCATCTAACTGATTTGGTGGAGAGAGATTCTAGTGAACAAGTCATTATTGGAGATGATGCTAGTTACTCTGTGAAAGGAGTTGGGACCTCCTCTCTTCACTTGGATTCCGACATTTCTTTGCAGTTGAGTGATGTGCTGTTTGTTCCAGGCATCAAGCGAAACCTTGTTTCCATTTCAGCCTTGGAAGACAAGGGGTACCAAATTGCATTTTTAGAAGGAAAAGTTCTTGTATGGACGAAGAACTCTAATATCAAGACTGCTCGGGTGATTGGAGTTAGACATGAGAGCCTCTACAGACTATGCACTCGTCCACTTCAGGCTTTATTGCATGATTCTTCAAGTTTGTGTGAACTTTGGCATTGAAGATTGGCTCACCTTCACTTTCGAGCACTACCTATCATGGAGAGAATGGTCACGTGTCTTCCAAAATTCAACCAGGAGCATGAAGGTACTTGCAAAGGCTGCGCTTTCAGTAAGAATACAAAAGGTCCATTTCATGGTAGTGAAAGTAGATCCAAATGTATTCTAGATATTATTCATTCTGATTTATGTGGTCCAATGTTTGTTGCTTCTTCGAGTAGTTTCTTGTATTACATTATTTTTATTGATAACAACTCTAGAAAGACTTGGATTTATTTCTTGAAATCTAAAGAATCTGAGGAGGTATTAGAAAGGTTCAAGGAATTCAAAGCTCAAGTGGAGAATTTGTCCAGGAAGAGGATCAAAGTTTTGAGATCCGATAACGGAGGAGAGTACACTTCCGGCAGCTTCCGTAACTTTTGCATTGAAGCTGGGATTAAGAGGGAGTTCAGTGTTCCTTATAATCCTCAATAGAACGGCGTTGCTGAAAGGAAGAACAAATCGATTGTGGAAGCAACCAAAGCTATGATTCATGACCAAGATCTGCAAACCTTCCGTTGGGCGGAAGCATCTAGAACAGTAGTCTATGTTTAGAATATAAGTCCTCATCGCATCTTGGAGAACATGACTCCCGAAGAAGCATTCACAGGGGTGAAGCCGGAAGAAAGTCATTTGAGGATCTTTGGTTGTCCTGTATATATTCATGTGCCTAAGGACAAAAGGACAAAGTTGGAACCTTCTGGCAAGAAGGGAATATTTGTAGGTTACAGTGAGACATCAAAAGCCTAGAAAATCTACATTCCAGGTCAGAAGCTAATTGAGATCAATAGAGATGTCACATTTGAAGAGGATGTTGCATTCAGAAGATCCAAGGGCACTAACATGGAGATAGATAATGAAGAGTCTCCTCAGGATATGGAAGTTGATCATACTCCTGAGATTCAGAGGGAGGCTCCAAAACCTAAAGAAGATGATGATCCAGTCGAGCCCTTAGAACCTACTGATGGGCCTACAGATACTGTGATTGGAAGAAAAAGACCTCTTTGGGCCAGGCAAACAATGCAGAAGGCAGAAAGGTTTGCAGCCCCGAGAGGAACTTTTAGAGAAAGCAAGAGACCTCATAAGTTTTCCAGCTATGTTGCGTTGCTAAGTCAGATTTTGAGTCTGAGCCTTCCTGTGTTGAGGAAGCTTCTAGTCACCAGGTTTGGAGAGATGCTATGGTTGAGGAGTATCAATCCATTCTTAAGAGTGATGTTTGGGACATCGTACCTAGACCCGAAGGTAAATTTGTGGTATCTTCTAAATGGCTATTCAAGATCAAGCATGCGGCTAATGGGAGCATTGAGAAGTACAAGGCAAGGTTCGTGGCTAGAGGATTCTCACAGAAAGAGGGAGTTGACTATGAGGAAACCTTTGCTCCAGTTGCTCGTTATACTTCTGTCAAGACCATCATTGCTATTGCTGCATCTAAAGGATGGAAGATTCACCAGATGGATGTGAAGACAACATTTCTGAATGGTGTAATAGAGGAAGAGGTATATATTGAGCAACCTAATGGATTTGAGGTACATGGGAAGGAGTCTCATGTTTGCAGGCTAAAGAAGGCTTTGTATGGTCTTAAGTAGGACCCCTGTATTTCAGACGGTATGAATTGGATCGTTGGATTTCCACAAAGCTTTCAGCTTCTCCTGAAACCATGTTAGATTCAACCCATTTCAAGGTAATTGATGGCTAAGCGATTTATTTCTAGTTTTGTATGTTGATGATTTGATTCTACTGAGAAGATCACCTCATTATCAAAATGCAAGAAGGAGAGTTAGCTTCAAATTTGAAATGAAGGATCTTGGTTCATGCATTACTTCCTGGTTTAGCATGGCGTAATGCATGAGATGATGATTCTAAGTTGCGGAAGCACACCATTGATATTCAAGAGATTTGGTATGATGATTGCAACCACGTCTACGCTATGGAGCACCAACCTTTGCATAAGTTGAAAGAGGTCAGCCTAGTATAGATTATGGATTCCACGAGCGTACGTACTGATTGATCGTGCTGAATATCGAGTCAATACTAGACCCGATATTTGCTAAAAAGGAGTGCAATTTAATGGCCCATGTGGGCGAACCAAGGCAAATGTATCTAGTTGCAACAAACATATCCCGAGATACTTGGCGTGCGGGTACGCTGGATATGGGTTGAGATATTCTCACGTGTGGATTGTGCTGCATGGTTATACTAATTTTGATTAAGCGGTGGTATGTTACCGGACGAAGAGCACCGATGTTACTTCAGCTTGGGTCCGTAAATGATGAATCGTGAAGCTACGAAGCGTCATGGCACCGAAAGGCTGGCTAGAGGCCCAGTATATTGTAGCTTGTGCTCTTGTGCCTCGAGTATGCTGGTGGTTTCTAAGCTCCTGCGTGATTTTTGGACAACGAATGTGGGCCAACTATATCATTCATTGTGATAACCGTGAGTCAGGAAGCTCGGTCAACCCCTATGTTTCATGACAGAACCAAGCATGTTGAGATCAAATACCACTATATCAGAGATATGGTATTGAGGAAGGCTATACAATTGAGGTATATCAGCACTGATGAGCAGATGACAGACATTCTCACCAAGCCTCTCTCCAGAATAAAGTTTGTGTATTTTCGAGATAAGTTTGGTATGGTGGAGAATGAAGCCCTAACTGAGAAGGAGTCTCAGTATCAGTGATCCTCTTTAATGCATTTCTCTTTGAGAGAGATTTGAGGTGCAAGCCATTGTTAATACATTTCTCTTTGAGATTTGAGGTGAAAGCCCTTGTTTCCACCCTCTGGGAGAGCCATGGTGGATGTCATATGTGTGACTCCATGACAACATCACGTGAGAGAGTCCGTGATGATTTTCTTGTACTTGTGTTTTCACACTTTGGGAGAGCCATGGTGAACGTCACGATGAGGTGACAACATCACGTTGAGTGATGAGCACTTGTACATACCATTCATGGGTGTAGCCATGATGGTTGATATCATGATGAGGTGATACCTTTCCTTTCCACATATGGAAGTAGCCATTGTGGTTGACATCATGATGAGGTGATGTGTCTTGTGCAGCTGGAAGTATCCTCCCTAGCTGAGAGGGAGTATTGATGTTATCATACAACGTCGGTTGTCACTTCCAGCCGATCTCCTTTACACCATTGGATAAATTAAATAATAGCCGATGGCTATTTAATTTATAGATAGCGATTTATTATGAAAAGGCACGCCTATTGTATTAAATGATAATTATGAAGAGGCATGAATTAATGAAGAGATGTAATTCTTGATGAGGCCGACCTCTTACATGGACGCGAGTTTGAAGGGACGCATTCTTCTATGAAGGCCGACTTGTTGATTTGAAGGGTCACGTCCTTCACTCCACTTTGTATATATATTCGATGCCTTTCATTGTTTCATATCATTCACATTCATAGTTCACTATTCTTAAGTGCGAGTTAGAAGAAGAAAAGCAGATTGCGAATTTTGTAGAAGTGCAGATTGTTATTCATTGAAGCCTTGAGTTTCTAAACAGCGAATTACATCTGTTTGTATCTGTGTTTGCATCAGTTTGTGGTGCTTCTATTTGGCCCTATTATCGGCCTCTTGTAAAGGAGACATTTTGTGTTGTCATTCAATATATAAGTGATATATTGTTGCTGGGGTTTTCTCCCTCAAGAGGAGGGTTTTCCCAAGGTATCTGCTGTGTTCTTGTGTTGTTATTTGAATTAAATTCTGTGCTTTACATCTGATCATAAAATTAACAGCAATAACCAGTATTTGATAATAAAATAACAAATAAATGCATTAATTTGAGGATTCACATCAGAAAGTTAATATTTACTCAGAAATTTGTATGCCTGTGTATTTGAAACATAGGTTTTTATCTGTGATTCTAGTTTTCTGCATTTAAAAAAATTAAAAAACTCTTTTGATCTTCTTGGGGGTTGGGGGTTCGATGGAGACATTCTATAACTGCAAATAGATACAAAGTTTGGGCCTTTAAATCGTCCTGAAAAATACACACATACCATTTCTATATAAAGATGTCTTTGGGTCCACACATGTTTATTGCCTCATAGACACTACGATTATATTTGTTCTATTATATAATCATTATTAATGTTACCATAAACTCCAATTAATCGGATAATTTTCTGATTAATCTAAGTTACCGATAAGCTGGAAAATGGCTCTGGATACGATTCGATTCGTACCAGATATGAAATTCGGGTACGATACCGCATGGATTCGACCAGGATATGAAATGATGCCTGCGGATTCAAGCTGGATACGTTGGTTGACTGCGGATTTGACCAGGATACGGCAAAAAGAATCCAAGGAGAATATACGACGAATCCAAGCGTGAAAAAGCCCAGTTCGTGAAATAAAATGCTTTTTTAGCATTTTTTAATCATTTTTTTGACCAAATGTTGACTTCTAAATATTTTAATATTCATTGCAACCCTAATTTGTGCCTCCAAACACACTAAATAGGTAAAAACAATCTCATTTAACAATTTGTGAATGAAAAACAAGTTTTTTTGCATCCATTGTTGAACTTTCACTCTTGCTTGCACAAGCTTGAATAGACATGAAGGTTGATCGTCGGTTGTTCAATGTTGATTGTTGTGCTATTCCTAAGCACTTGCGAGTGTCCGTTCGTTGCCAAGAAGATCGTAGAGCAAGATTTGTTCAAAAAAGGTAGGTTTCTTTGAAGTTTTTTGATTTTTTTCTTACATTTTTTTAACAAATGAACTATTTTGTTCTGTTTTTATTGTTTTGTTGATTGTTCTTATTCTTTTAAGTTTTTTAGTTTCAAATTTCAATACCAAAATTATTTCAATCTATTGTGCCTTAGGTATTACAATGGCATCTGCTTCTAACTCAAGCCAATCTCGTTTAAAAATAAATGCAACCTCTCCCGTTTGGATATATGTAGAAATGGTTCAACAATGTCCAGGTGGTGGAGTATTTATTTGGATTTGTAGTCATTGCAAAGTTCGATATACGAGCTCATACAGTCGAGTGAAAGCCCACTTGTGTAGGATCCCTAATACTGACATCAAACCTTGTCCACGACCTCCAGAAGGTGATGGCAAAGGCCTTCCTAATGACGTAGTGTTGAAATATATTGCTGACCAAGAAAAAGCAGAGGAAAAAGTTGGTAGTCTTAAAACAAGCCATCCTTTGAGGAAAGGATCTCAATCCATGAAACCCCCTACACCACCTACTTATCTTCCACCTACAGAAAGCCATCCATTTATGAACATCCCTCAAGAGCAAACCGTGCCCTCATCAAATAAAAGATCTAAGGGACCGTTGGAAGCTTCATTTCAAAATGAGGGAAGAGAGATTGCTGATCAAGACATAGCAAGATGTGTCTATGCCAATGGATTGGCATTCAATGTTGTTCGTTCACCATATTGGCAAAAAATAGTGAAATCTATTAATTAGGCTCCAAAGGGGTATAAGGGCCCAGGTTTTGAGAAGGTGCATTGCATCTTATTGGAGAAAGAGGTGAAACATGTAGCAGACTCTTTGAAGCCCATAAGGGATTCATGGATCGAAACAGGGGTGACCATCGTTTCTGATGGATGGAAAGATGCAAAAAATCGCCCATTGATCAATGTTATTGTCGTGTCCCCTAAAGGGGCAACATTTTTGAGAGCAGTGGATTGTGAGGGACAGGGGAGAGATGGTCCATTTATTGCTAACATCCTTTGCCAAGCTATTGAAGAAGTGGGCCATCAAAATGTTGTACAAGTTGTAACCGACAATGCCAAAAATTGTAGGGCTGCTAGGTTATTGGTTGAGGAGAAGTATCCACACATTTTTTGGACAGCTTGTGTTGTCCACTCCCTCAATCTAATGCTACAAAAAATTGGATCCAAAATTGAGTGGATCAAACAGGTGTATGTTGAGGGCGAAGACATCCAAATGTTTCTCACCGACCACCATATGACACAAGGAATATTTAGACAATTCTAAAAATTGGAATTGTTGAAGGTAAGTTAATTCTCAATATTTTTAAATTTTTCGTTTTCTTTTAATTTTAAATTTTGATTTTGTAAATTTAAATTACATTTTTATTTTTATTTTTACTCCAAAACAGTAGTCAGACTGCTTTAGTTCCAACATTAAAATTGTGTTTGAGATCTAATTTTATGTGTCTGAGGCACTCTGTGCCATGGTAATCAGCCCTAATTGGGCCATATGGAGGCAATCTAGCAGTGAAAGGGCAAATAGGGTCAGGCAAAGGATCCTAGATGAGTGTTGGTGGGATTGTGTTGAGTACCTAGAAGATCCTGAAGAAAAGTTCTTCAAAGAGCTACAGGAAATCATGGTTGATAGATGGAACAAAATGACCACTCCATTGCATCTTCTTGCTTTTGCATTGAGTCCCAAATATTATAGGCCTGAGATACTTTTTGTTTCATCAAGAGTTGCTCCATATAGGGATGTTGAAGTCGCTCAAGGGTACAAGGCAGCACTTCGAAGACTCTTCACTGATCGTGACCAACGTGATCGAGTGAGGGCTGAGTTCATGGCTTTTGCATGCTTCGGTAGTGTTGATCAGAATCTTGATGCTCTTCGAGACAAGTACAAGGTGGATGCTCATAGTTGGTGGTACTTCCATGGGCAAGAATACATGCACCTCCAACCAATTGCAATAAAAGTCTTATCCCAAGTAAGTTTTATATTTTGTAATTTTAATTTTAATTTATAATTTTATATTAATTAATAATTTTGCTTAGTTAAATTTTGTAACTCTTAACTATTTAATTTGGTCTTAATAGGTTGCTAGTTCATCTTCTTCTGAGAGGAATTGGAGCACATACTCCTTCATCCACTCAATAAAACGCAATAGGCTGCATTCAAAAAAGGCAGAGGACTTGGTGTATGTGCATTCAAACTTGCGCCTCCTTACACATAAGCAAAGTTCCTACAAAGAAGGAGACACAAGGAGGTGGGATATTGAGCCAGAGTAGTTTGACTTGGATGCTTCCACAAGTCACAAAGCTGCACTTGATATTGATGATGAGTATGAGCCTAAAGCAACTATTGATCATGAGAGTGGTAGTGTCAGTGCTACTACTAGTGGCAATACTTGTGCGAGTGCCACTAATGCTATTTGTGGTTCTACACAAAATGTAGCATCTAATGATGCTAGTTTGTTTGATGACCCATATGATTCAAATTGATCAATGATCAATAATGGTTGATTGTAAACGTTTGACATTTTATGTTTGAACTTTAATTTATAATTTTATATCATGACATGTAATCACCTATGTTACTGGGTTCTTCAAAAACAGGCCCCGTGCCGGCTCCTGGAGCGTTTGGGTACGGGAGCACCCTGGGGAGCGTCTGGGAGCACCCTGGAAGCGCCCAAGCAGTCCAGGGTTCTCTATGGGTCCTTCTTGGGCGCTCCCAGGGTGCTGCCAGGCAAAAAATGTTAATTTGAATCACTAAAATTAATATGCTTGTGCAAAAATTATTAATTTCCTATGGTGCAATATTCTGTAACAATTTCTAGAAGAAGCATCTGAGTTTCTAGGAGGGTTGCAACCTATCATTGACTGATTTGATGCATCTAAACACCTTTGTACAACTTATTTGTCAGTTTGTTCAGGCCATACCTATACTGAGTTTGAGCCATATATCAATCAGGATCATCCTTTTTTGTTGCAGCAGTTTGTGATCTGTTTTAGCTTGGGTTTCAAATTAATCTCAAAGGTATTATTTCATTATCAGCTTCTTAAATGTTGCTTGTCAATTTAGTGGATTTATAAAATATTTATTTCAGTATAAACATTGACATTAATCCAATATTGTAATAACTAGATGGTTTATCGTCAGATCCCTATTATCATTGTAAGTTTGTAATTGTAATGATCTTCATTTGAATTGTGACTTTAGACATATATGATATATGACATAATATTGAAATTTTGAACTATCAATTGGCATTTATCTTTATCACTACCATTGATCAATGATTCAATGATGAATTGATGACTGATGATTGATGAAGTATACTATATCATACTATCAAATGTATTTACAATTTTGTATATATATATATATATATATATAGCCATACCCAAACGTACTGTATTTCAGGAAAAAAAAAATGTTGTACCGGCGTACCCGTATCCCGTACCCATGCCCGATCCTGTACCAGAACTGGCAACTTAGGTAATCACTAATATTTTAATATTTGACTTAGTGACTATGAAAGTGGTGATGTATTTTTGCTATGTTATTAGACTATTAATATGGTGGTGTGTTTTGAACTTAATTACTGCTACAAATATGTATATATTTCTGATTTTTATATGTTTTTTGTATTGCCGTACCCAAGCTGTACCCAACCCCAAATTTTTTTTTGACCGAATCCCGTACTGGATTCTCGTACCCGTACCCGAATCCAAAAATGAATCGGTAACTTAGTGATTAATTGAACTTTTCGTTTTGCTAAAAGTTCCTAACGTCAAAGAGAGCCTAAGCCTAGGAAAATTGTTGTTGAGATGCCAACTCCTGTTTGGTATTAATTTAATAATCTGAGAAAACAAAAAATGACATGAATTTCAAACATCAAATTTAAGCATGTACTTTTCCAACCATATGCCAATCTCCATTCTTCAACTCCAAGCATCCTCCTGCTGCTGGTGAGTTACCAAAAGTATGTTCTTTAATCACGCTCCCTGGTTATTTTACCATTTTCCTATATTTGATTCAATCATAAGAAGGGTATGCACATGAATGCAGTTTTTTAATGCATAGATGCCTTTCCTCTTTTGAACATGTCTTTTACAATTTTAGACGAACAGAAAACTCTTCTACTTTTGTGGTCTTATGAGATTATCTTTATTGTCTTTAGGATCCCTTTTACTTAGCCAGTCTTTCCCTCCTATGAAAGCCATTACTTGTGCTTTATCATTTGTAGTTAGTCCTAGTGGACTGGAAACATTAAGAAAAGATATCCAGTATCATCTCTGAAGATTCCTCTTTGCCAATCCTGCTATTTCCTTTCATAGCTCCATCAAATTGAGCTTAAAACAATTTCTAAGAGGGTCGTTCCATAGATCCTTAGAACTTTTATTCCTATTCCCACTAAACTAATTATCAGGTATTAGTTAGTACTTAGTTGTTATTTTGATGCTATCCCAGTTTTTAATAATATTATATTTCATAAATTGGTTTTCTTGGGAACAAAAAAAAGAGTTTAAAAAAGTTTCCTGACTTTTTCCACTTTTCTTGGGGATTTTCTAATTAATCTTGTTGGGACTTACTGATTAACTGCCATTCACAAACTTTCGTAAGGGTCATAATCTCCAAGAATATCATTTAATTCATAAAGAAAACAGTTGTTGGATCACATATTGCTCTTAGATCCTTACTCCAAACAAGTATAATGAGTTCATATCAAACATTTCTATAATAAAAGAAGAAATGTGTGACAATTTATTCCACATAAAAAGTGTGCTATAATTTCTTCAGCTGTAATGTAATAAACAAGGTTGAAAAGCACCTTACGAGCCGCCTTACTGAATTGAGTGGCAGCATTGCTTACAGCAAAAACTGTGTTATTGAGGAGACTCTTGGTCCCTTGAGCCATGCTTGTAACAAGCCCAGTTGGATTCTGTAAAAGATAAAAACCTTAAGAATCATAGTTAAAACAAAGCCCTTATCCTAAAGAGAGATACTATCAAAACAGTTTGTTGAGAATTTGGTAACCTGAACAATGCTTTTTGCAGGCACAGAGATAAAATCTCTAATACCAAATCCAAGGCTTCTTGCAAACCCCATTGGATTACCAAAGACTCCTACTGAACCAAGTACCTGCAAACAATCTGAAAATTGTCAACAACAGTTCTTTACCCTTTTCCTCTAGTCAAGGTACAGATTACTAAGCTCATTCAGAAATAGTACAAACTGATGTGCATCTTTCATCCTTTGTTTCGTTACTAAAAACTCAATAAATTTTATTAATATGTACAAGTGATGATAACATGATAAATGGAACTCCAATTTACAAGAAGCTATATTAAAGTAGTGGTAGAGGCATGTCCAAGCACATGTAACATAAACATACAGTACAATTGATTGAAGTAAATCTGCACTTGAATAGGGATTTCATTACTGCATTAGCTTATTACATAAATAAGTAATCTACTAATAACGTTATCCATACAAAAAATTATAGATGTAACTATCTTGTGCAATTTTGGTTTCTTCTATCTCCTAAAGAAGTCTGTTGATAAAGATCCCAAGAGACATCCAATGGACAACACACTTTAGTTGTTGGCACCTAGATGTGTTACAAAGGGAAGAAACCTAACACATAAATGAGAAATTAAGAATTGAATAAACTTTCATTAATATGAAGAAAGCCATATAACTCTAAATGAGTTAGCACAATGCTGAACAAGATCAGAGTTGAACAACATTTATATTTTATTGACTCTACAAAAAAACGAAATGGAAACTGAGGTAATAGGGCAGAGATTGTGGGATCTAACTGCAGTCCATGCATATGAGATGCATACACCTCGTCTAGTTCAAGTAAAGGCCAATCAAATAAAAAAATTGTAAATAGAAATGTACGTAGAGCACAACCTTCATTGCAAGGTATAGAGTAGAACAAGGAGAGCTCCAGAAACTAGATAAGGCATGTAAATTTTTTTTGTATTACATTAACCTTCCCTTCAAAGTGGTGAAGACCTCTTAAGAGGAGTATATAGTGATAACATTGACAATTGTAGGAAAAGGGTAAAAGGCGCCCTTTCCAACAGAGTTAAGTGGGAGGTTGCTCCAAGATGTTGCAAATGCAGAGACAATTTTGGAAGATTAATAAAAAAAGGGCAAAAGTTCAGATGCACCATTCTTTTACATGGGTGGGCAAATAGAAGGAACCACACTCATCAATTTTTGGTGGCTTCAAACAATGAGTTGGTTTTCTTGAAGCCAGTTGATGCCTCTAACAAAATAATATAAAATCTTTGAGCCTGATGTTGGAGGAGATTGTCATATAGGCAAGCAAGGAGAATGTGGTTCAAGTTGTCACTAACAATGCAATAGCATAAGTGGCAAATGGGAAAATGCTTTGAGAGAGGCATCCATCACTCCTTTGGACCCCTTGTATAGCCCATTGTCTTGACCTTCTTTTGGACATAGGCAAAATTGATTGGGTGAAACCAATTATAGAAGATGCAAGGAACATTACAAAACATATTTGCAATCATACTTGGGTTTTCCACTTGATGAGAGATCACACCAAGGGGAAAGAGCTTGTGTGACCCGGTGTCACAATGTTTGCAACTAACTTTCTAGCATTGCAAAACATTTGTGGTCCATTGACATCCTTTAAGATTTTTTTTCATGGAGAGACTCAACATATTCAAAAAAGGTTAATGAAGAGAGGACTACAAAGATAGTTTTTGATGATGCCTTTGTGAAGAGAGTTGCAAAGGATATCAAAGGAACTTCAAACATCAATTTAAATTCAAAAGTGAATCCTCTTTTTTCTTTTTTGATTTTAAAATTATTTACTTAAATTGTAAATTGTATGCTTGTAACTTTAATTTGTTACTTCAACAACATCCATTTCAATGTGGTGAGTAGTCCTTATTTGGGAGAATTTGGTAATTGCATTAACAACTGCAGGAAAAGGATACAAGGATACAAGGCACCTTCCTGTAAATACTTAAGTGGGAGGTTGGTTGATTTATGCTAATTTATACATAGTAATTTATGTTGAATTTTAGGCTAATTTATAGTAATTTATGTTGAATTAAGGCTATGTTTTTGTGTTTAAAATTAAAATTTTGTACTTTCACTTTTTAATAGTTTTATTTGTAGGTTTCGCATGAATGCAACCGAAAAGGAAAAGCTAATAGTGGAAGAACAAAAGAAGCAATGGAAAAAATATGGCTGCACTATTCTTTCAGATGAGTGGATGAATGGAAAAAATTGCACCATTATCAGTTTTTTGGATAGCTTCAAATGGCGAGGGGATTTTTTTGAAATTGCTTGATGCCTCTAACAAAATAAAAAATAGTAAAATACATAAACATTGTGTCTAATGTTGGAGGAAGTTGTCATGGAGGTGGTCACGGAGAATGTGGTACATGTTAGGAAACTTTGTTAGTATTCACATGGGTGTTAGTAATATTAAATTGTTTGCTAGGTTTGTTAGTCATATTTATAGGATAATATAGAATTATGTTGTTATACGAGTGTATGTTTGATTGAGTTGTTAAAACAACTCTAATAATTAGAGAGTTGCTCCTATAATGTAGGAACTAAAACTCCTATAAGTATGTATTGTATTGAATGATGAAATAGTAGGAATGAAATAATAAATTTTTATTATTACTGTTTGCTCTCTGAAAACCAACATGGTATCAGAGCAGGAATCGGCCTGGTGGAGCTCAAGTTAGAAATTAGGGAACCCTTAATGTGACTTATTGAGCACTGATAGAAAAATTTCATTTGATTTATAAACTTGTAAGTTTGATACTGCATTTTCTATTTTTTTTGTCACTTTTACTAGTTTTGGTTTGTGCTATGATTCAGATCATAGCTCAATATGACTGCAGAGTGTGGAATGAGTGCATAAATTGCAAGTGATACGCGCATTTTAAAGCCTATGTGGTTAATCTGGGTGCCACATTTTGGTTGTAAGGAAGCCATGCTGAGCAAAATGAAGTTTAGATGGCAGCATTTCATGCTATCATGTCTTGTATTTGTGTTTGCATGTAAGTGGGGAGATGCAAAATATGTTTGTTACAAAGATCCATCACAGTCCATCAATGTTCGAGTTGAGGATTTGTTGCAACAGATAACATTGGAAGAGAAGATTGGACAAATGACCCAAATTGAAAGATCGGTGGCTTCTACAAATGTTATGAAATATTACAAAATTGGGAGTGTGCTTAGTGGCGGAGGAAGTGAGCTTGAACCTCAAGCAACTCCAAAACAGTGGTTTGATTATTGTGAAAAGCAATGGTAAAAAATTTGAATGAATTTTATTTACACCAGGAATGTACATTTATAGATTACAACGAATCGATGTTTCTAAAAAGAAGCAATCAATCAGAACCAGGAAAGGAAACTTTCCAATATATACACTAAGTTACATAATTTGAGCATTAAATAATAAATAATAAATATTATCTTAATATTGATATGGTAAATGGGTTTTAGCGACGTGCCATGTCAACTCGTCTTCAGATCCCATCAATATACGACATAGATGTTGTGCATGGCCATAACAATGTTTATGGGGCTACAATTTTCCCTCACAATATTGGCCTTGGAGCAACCGGAGATCTTGAGCTGGTGAAAAGAATTGGTGTTGCCACAACTTTGGAAGTTCAAGCTACTGGAATTCCTTATGCATTCACTCCATGTGTTGTTGTTTGTCGAGATCCTCGATGGGGGCGATGCTATGAGAGCTACAGTGAGGAACCAGAGGTGGTGAAATCTATGACCGATGTCATCTTTGGTTTGCAAGGGAAGTCTCTTCACAACTACCCAAAGGGATTTCCATTTGCAGTAGGACCAGAAAACGTTGTTGCTCGTGCTAAACACTTCGTGGGTGATGGAGGCACAATTAATGGTACTAATGAGAACAATACTATCATCAACTACAAAGGATTACTTGATATCCACATGATTCCCTATTTTGATGCCATCTTCAAAGGGGTCTCCACTGTAATGATTTCATATTCTAGCTAGAATGGAATGAAGATGCATGCCAATTGCTTTCTTAGTTCACATGTTCTTAAAGAGCAACTTCACTTGAAGGGCATGGTTATTTCAAATTGGCAAGGTATTGATCGAATAACTAGCCACTAACAATGAGGTCGCCTTTTGTATTAGTGTCATTTCATTTTCTTTCATTTTTATTTTTATGCGAGTTATGTAACTTCTTGGTGTAAAATGTTGTATTGAGCAAAAGCACTAGTATAATGTAGTTCATGGATCTTAAAATGGTTAGTAGTAATCCAGAAAACCATGTGAGGTGAACAGATGAGTGTGTTCTTGTTCATGTCCAGGTTTGTGGTAAATCTGTGTAAAAACCATGAAAGGATGATGAGAAGTGTCTTTCATTTGAATCAAGATCATGAGCCATAAGAGTTGGGCTTATTGCAAATGAAAGTGTTCAAGTTTGAAAAGAGGAGAATGTGGACATCATTGATCCTGTAAAGAATTGTATAGGAGAGCAACTGACTACAGAGATCCTCTGACTGTCGAACTCCTTGGAAGTGTGATTGGCCAATGATGAGTTCATTGGAAGGGCAAGTGAGATAAGTTCTCGTATGTAGGTGATCAAGTACAACAAGATCTAGATAGTAGTATGCAGACCTAAAACTATGCGTAGGCATATGATTCTATTTCTAGGTCATGTGATGTACTTTCTCCTCATGTTCACACTAAGGGGGGGAGGGGCGTTAGGAAACTTTGTTAGTATTCACATGGGTGTTAGTAATATTAAATCATTTGTTAGGTTTGTTAGTCATATTTATAGGATAATATAGAATTATGTTGTTATACGAGTGTATGTTTGATTGAGTTGTTAAAACAACTCTAATAATTAGAGAGTTGTTCCTATAATGTAGGAATTGAAACTCCTATAAGTATGTATTGTATTGAACGATGAAATAGTAGAATGAAATAACAAATTTTATTATTATTGTTTTGCTCTCTGAAAACCAACAATACAAATCATAATTGATAATGTAACAACATATGTGGCGGTTGGGATATTGCTCCAAGACGAACATAACATACTTTTTTGGACACCTTGCACAACACATTGCCTTGAACTTCTTTTGGAGGACATAGGCGAACTTGATTGGGTGACATCGGTTGTAGATGATGCAAGGAGCATAACAAAATTTATCCAAAATCACCCTTAGGTTCTTAATTTGATGAGAGATCACACCCAAGGGAAAGAGCTGGTGTGATCGGGTGTCACAAGGTTTGCATCCTAATGTTGCAAAGCATTATTGGTTTGATGACTTCTTTGAAACAAATGTTTGTGATTCAAGCATGGCTTGACTCATCATATTCAAAGAAGCCTGAAGGAGAGAGGGTTGCAAGCCTAGTCTTTGACAACCTTTTTGCATAAAGAGCTACAAAGATTGTGAAGGTAACCTCAAAACTTTGAATTTAAATTCAAATTGATTTTTTTTTTTTTTTTAACTTAGTCTTTCATTATAAATTTGTAACTTTAATCTTTTTGTATTTGTAAACTGTAGGTGTCAGAGCCCTTTAGTGTTCTCCGTTTGGTAGATGGCGATCAAAACCCAATGGGGTATATTTATGAGGCCATGGATAGGGCGAAAGAATCGATCCAAAATTATTACAAGGGGGATAGACTTATTAGATTTGATCCCATTTGGGAGATCATTGATCAGAGGTGGAACAATCAAATCCACCAACCCATCCATGCAATAGGGTATTTCCTCAATCCCAAGTTTTTCTATTTAGATAGCTTCTCAGATCCTAATGGAGAGATTATGGAAGGCCGCATGACATGCATTTGGAGGATGACACATAGGTTGAGGTGAGAGACCTCATTATCCAAGAATTGCACAGTTACAGTATTGGAAGGGGTTGGCTCTTTTCTTCAAACCTAGCTATCCAAGGAAGAACCACTCAGACACCAAATATAAAATTTGGAGTCTTTATATCACATGCATCTTACAAGTTACAAATTTCAAATTTACAACATAAAATATGTTTTGACTTTGCTTTCTAACTCTTCAATATTTTATTTTGTAGATTCTTGGCAGATAAATTAGTGTGCAAATACCCGAAATCTCCAAATATTTTCCCTCCATGTTTTGTGCCAGCCTTGTAGTGTATCTAGTTGTGAGCACAATTGGAGCTTATTTGAGGCAATCCACATGAAGAAGACGAACAAATTAGCTCAAAAACACCTCAATGACCTTGTCTTTGTGCAATACAACCATTGGTTGCGCACAAGAAGGGTAGAGGGCAAATCAGAGGAGCTCATTGATTTGAATGAGATCGATCATTATAGCAATTGGACAAGCCAAGATGAACAACCTCCATTGTTTGTTGAAGATGTGATTCTTGATTTTGAGAGGCAAGCATTGGAAGAGGTGGATGCAGTAGGAGATATAGGATTGGATGACATTGATGATCATGAGGTTGAGGAGTCATTGCCATCTACTAGCAAGATGGAGGTCGAGCCATAGCCTTCCATGCCAAGGGAGGAGCCACAATAGACTCTTAAGGATTAGAACCTTCACCTCTCCCCAAGTTTTCACTAGATTAAGGAAGAGGAAGATGTAAAATGTTGTATTTTCATTTTGTTAGCCATCTTTTGTATCAATCATCAAGATTCTACATGATGATGTGATTTTGTACTCAATTTGTATTCACATCAATCAAATTTGATTGAAAACACTTTTGTACTCATTTATGGACTCGTTGGATGCATCTTGTCACTAAATTTTGCAAAAGAATTGTGTTTCTAAAGAAATTTAAGCAATTTTTTATGTTGCCGAGTTTTGTCAAGTCAAAATTTTTGGGTCTGTCAATTTTTCGCTGAGTTCGAGTCTACCAACTATGATTGAATGGAATAGTCCTTAGGGATTTTGTTAAAGGCGTCTCAAGTTTTTTGAATTAGGCACTCCTTTATGGAGTTGATATTGTTATCCTTTGTTTTCAAATCAATATATGAGTATAGTCCCCAATATATATATATATATATTTATTTATTTATTATAATATTAAATTATTTTATTTTATTGTTTTCATATATTTTTTAATTTTAATTTTTTAATATTAAAATTTAATTGATTAAAATTAAATAATTTAAAATACTTAATTTAGATTTTTACTTAATATTTAACAAATTTAAAATGAATTTTTAAACTTATTTATATTTAGCAATGTCTACCTATATTGATAATTATGTAGATTTGTTTCTTATATTTAAAAAAAAAACAAATTAATATTAGGCGAACTTAGTCACAATTTTTTTTAACTTCATTCTTGCCAAACTTAGTCTAAATGTTATCCTTTCTGAACTCGAACACAAACACAAACCTTGTCACATAGGTTGCTACTATAAGTCCCTTTAAAACTAAAGCAATTAAGACATCCCCCACCTTAAGTTCCTTGCCCATTGAGAATGTGGGGGAACAAGTTCTTAGTCCTAACCATCTATTAACCCCACTCCACTCCACTAGAATAAGTGGAAAAACATTCCAAAGTAGAGACTTTTCTACCATTTCATGGCATCCAATATCAATGACTTTTTAAGGGTAGCTAACAACTACAAACTTGAAGCAAGATGAAATGGAAATCTTACAAAATTAAGTCTCTCTTTAGGTTAATATATATAGGAAAAAAAGGACAATCAACAAATTTTGAAGTGCTTAAGATGCCAACGTGAGTGCCTCAATTTGTTGAAACAAAATTTTATAAACCTCCATAGTAGAATCAAAGCAATGAAAGGAATATTGACAACTAAGAAACGAAGGAGAAATGCAATATAACAAGCACCAACTTAGCGCTTGCTTCTTGGCCAATAAAATGTGAATCTTTTAGGTAAATATACATTTTGGGTGAAAGTTTCTGAATCCCAATCAAAGCTTCTAGTTAGAGCAGTATTCCACAAGGAAGCCCCCCCCCGTCCCCACAACCACCCTCTCCCAAAAAAGAAAACCCATGTTTCTAGGATGAGGACATCTTTGGGAGGCGGGGACTTGGGGGAAATGTCCCTCTATCATCCCACCATCGTCGTTCAAGTCTTGAGGACGTTTTCAAGATATCACCTAGTTTGGGGGCTTCAAGACGTCCTCAAGATGTTAAGGAGACTTGGAGTCTCCCAACTGTCCCAAGGACTTCTAGGTGTTGCAAAAATAAGTGATAAAATCACAAAAATAGCATTCTCCATGAAGGTTTGTGAGGTTTTGACATTGTTGGGGGCTCTACCCCCAGACCCCCGCAAGGGGCATTGACCCTTGACTCCAAACCTCCACCCACCATTGTTAATGTCCAATGCAATCATTGCCATTCTTTTTATGTTTATTAGTTTAAACTTTACTTAGTATGCCAAATTTTCATTTGCAATTCTTATACATATTTTTTATTTGCCCCCAAACCTCTACCCACCATTGTTAATGTTTAATGCAATCACTGCCATGCTTTTAATGTTTGTTAGTTTAAACTTTACATGGCATGCCAAAGTTTCATTCACAATTCTTATACTTATTCCTTACACATATTTTCAAAACTAATTTTTCAAGTACTATATGTATTTGCGCCAGACCCCTGCTACCTTGCCGTCCCCCCACTACCCCAAACATAGACCCTTGGTGCCCTCGTCCCCGAAACTCGTCCCTCTGCTTCCCCATCAAGAAACTCCATGGAACTATGAGTTGAAGAGACTTGAGAGTGGCTACTACTGAGGCCCGGGTGTAACATGTGCCTGAGGCGAGGCAAACACATGAAAATGGGTGCTCTCAAAGCAAGTATCAATCTGTTCAAAAACACACACCAACTTATGAGATACACTAATCTCTCTTTTGCATTAAGAAAAATGCCTTCGAAGAAAGTTTTCTGTGAAAATTTGTGATCTCTTCCCTTTATAGTCCTAATCTTATTGCTTTTTGATATTATAGTTTACTAGGCATAGCCATTTATTTGGAAACCATTGTATGTTGTAATAATGCTCTGTAATCATATTGCTAATAGTACTACTTCTAAATATCTCAATGGCTAGTTGCAGCTGCCATTGGTTTTCTGTAATTTCTTCTTTTTAAAAGAGTAAAATTTTCTCTTTTATTGATTAAAAAGGAGACATAGTTGGAGTGAGCAAGACAGTAAAGAGGACAGGAATCTACCACAATCCGAATTGCACAAAGCTTTGTACACACCTATAGAACATAAGAGTTTGAAAAGGGGAATGGAGTTGCAATCTTTTTCCATGTTTAGTTTTTCTACCTCATGAGGATTTTCACCACATAAATATTCTGTTCATATGTTGAATGTTCTTGTGCTTTCTTTACATCCGATTTTTCAGAAAATGTACACAAGGCTAAACCTTAAACCTATTTCTTATTAGAAAGACAAAATTGGAATTTTGAATAGAAAGGATATTGCCAAGGAACATTTCAGCCATATTAAACAAGGCTTGTTAGTGTAGATCCTGCTCCCAATATAGGCATTAAACTCTATATAAAACTGGGTCAGCTTTCAACATTATGAACCTTTGTCATGGAACATTTGAGCTCCTTGCAACATAGAATTAAGAGAAACTTACCTTGTATACTTCATGCAATAGTTGACGACTGTAATGCCTTAAGACCATGCCTTGAATAGCATCCCAACTAGCTAGTGGATGAGCTAAGGTTAATTCTCGAAAATAGATTGGAGCTCCCTCAACATCCATAAGCGCCATAATACCTCTCTGCAAGAGTACAAAGAACTTACAAAGATTTTTATCTTAACATAATAGAATTAACACTGTATTTGCAAAAAACAAATTAAATAAACTTAATTAACATTTATTAAAATGTCAAACGATACCCCAAAATGATGCATGTGAAAGTTAGAAGTGTCAATGCTTTTAGGAATGTGGTCATGTTTATGAAACAGACTCCCTGCTAGAAAAAGATGGAATATTATACGGAGAAGAGCTTTGGCAACCCACTTTCCAGGGTCTGAATATTATTCAGTTTCACTGTTCTATTATATGCCATCAAATCTACATTCTAAATGTCTTACAGTCCAAGCTATTTATTAAAGAATTTCATTATAATAATAATAATTGTTGAAAGTCGTCCAATTATAAGATTCACAATGTGTTTATACAGTGGAAAGATACTTTTCATTTTTTATGCCAATTATAGTTAAATGTCAATCAGAACACAAAGAGTGTACCCGAGTAAATTTTTAAAGCTCTCATGATTGTCTCCAACAATGAACAAAAAATGTGTCAAGAAGTGATGAAATATAATCTATCATAAAAAATATCTAAAAGGCTTCAAAAGTGAATCAAGTGGATGTCCAAAAGAATTTTGGAGGCTAAATTGGATTGCAATGAGAAGGAATTATGACAAATAGAAATCCTATTCTCTATAAAAAATTTCGACTACGCCTGCACAAAAGAGGGATTTTCTGACTATTATGATAAATATTCTTCTCATGATTTATGTAAACAGTTAACCACACCCTGTCCCACCATTATTGCACTTTGCTGATATTTTATATCTCCTACTACTTGCTAAGCCCACCTTGTAAATTTTACAAGGCATTTTCATCTTAAAGAAGACCTCCATCACTAAGCACATTGTCCTCCCATCCACGCAACAGT
The DNA here is from genome assembly GCA_007258455.2 of Sequoia sempervirens. Classification (NCBI taxonomy): domain Eukaryota; kingdom Viridiplantae; phylum Streptophyta; class Pinopsida; order Cupressales; family Cupressaceae; genus Sequoia; species Sequoia sempervirens. Next base: position 9,025 of record VDFB02203058.1, on the reverse strand, counting down.
AGATGTTTCAACTTCAAGGCAAAGGTATGAGTAAGCTACAGTTTGGGATTGATAAGGTACTCCCCAAATTCTCATCTGCTAACCGTATGTGTGGCTCCCTTCGCCTCTATGACAGCACCTCCACCTTCAACTTGCCCATGTTTGCTACCTGCTTTAATACTTGAATATACATCAACCATGCAACCCCAATTTTGGTTGGGTTTGTTTCTTCATGCATTTACAGGATTCACTTTAGCAAAAATAGTAAACTACTTGTGGAGTTCAGTATATTTATGGCAAGTTTCAAAAAGGCAATGAGGCCTAACCATAGTCACAATATATAGTTATCGGATTGTCCCGACTCTGGTGAGCTCTATGTTTGCGTCTACTGGGGTGTTAATCATCAGTGAGGATGCCTCTTCAAAGTAGATCTTCTATCCCCCCTCTTACAGTCATAAATCCCATCATGAATGAAGCTTTCAAATCAATAAGGATATTAGAAGCCAAGCATGCAAACATAACTTCTGATTTGAATGACCCAAATACTTCAACAATTGGAAAAATTATGAGTCAAATTGAGATTTTAATGCAACAGTATGCCCCGTTGAGGAATCAAAGGTATTACATACCACTTTTTTAGATTGTCAACACAGATTTAACTATTTAAGAAAAAACATATAAAAGGAACCAGTGGAAGTTACAAATCTCAGAACAACATAAAATGAAAATGATACACAGCAGTTGATTTATTGAAAAATTCTTTGAACAACACTCTCATTAATTCCTGGGGTTAAATACATATCTGAATGCTCTTTGAAAATTGGCTCTGCCCTCCCATGGTGAAACAATATAAAAGGAGTCTATGAAAGTTACAAATTTCAGAATAATAGTAAAGCAATGGAAATGATAAACATCACTCAATTTATTGCAAAAAGAGATTTTAATACTTTCATTGCTTTCATGGGCTAAATACATATCTGAATGCTCTTTGGAAATTGGCTCTACACTCCCTTGGTGAAAATCATGAAGGCCCTTACTAATGGCTGTACAAATTAAAATGATCATATATAACTTTTGGCCTGATCAAGAACCATCCAAGGCATACACTTATCCTTGGTTGGACATACAGTATATGCCCCTTCTTCAATGCCCACTGACCACTGCCCACTTTTCTTGTCACTCAAGAGATCCCATGCCAATATTTCGAAATACAATGCCTTACATATATTTTCCAAGGTGGTTGAGAGTAAGCAACACACCTGTTCATAAAAATTTACATTATATTATTCAAGAGCTAATCCCATTTGTCATAAAGATCAACTTGAATAGCTTTCTTCATAACAAAAGGTATCTTTCCTCTTTCATGGCTCTCAGAAGAAACTCATACCTGCAGGCGATTCCTATAAATCAACTGCCCAACTTACCTAGATGCAGATGTAGTTTCACCCAGTGGAAAATTCAGAATAAATCAGAGATGATCTAAGCGCAAAAAGATGCAGCCTTAACAAAAGCCTACAGACCTCAGAGCTATGTAGCAAACAAAGCAGCATCCCCAGTGATCAGTCTGTGAACAAATGTGAGGATGATCTAGGACAGAAGCTCCTGGATCTCTGGCACTCAACAATATCAATGGTTCAGTAACCAATAGCATGTCATTTTATTCCCTCAGAAATTTCATGGCTTTAACTCATGGGATTGGGTATGCCCTTTTCAAAATAAAGTTAAACAAAACATTTGCAGCTGCAAAATGAACATTTGGACATCCCTATCTAGGCCAACCTCCCTTCCCCTTTCCCCAAACCTCACATGCAAGTCAACCCAAGGGACAATTCCTATTAGGAGCATAACAAAAACAACCCAAGGGACCACTAGGCTGGTTGGGCTTCTTTTATTGAATTGTGGGGCCCTATTGTAATGTTTAAATTCTAAGAACTTCTGAGATGGAATACATACTTGCTTTGATATTGTGAAATGGCAATGTTCACGTCCAGAATTCTAAAATATCTAGTTCTAATTAGTCCCAGATTATCTCCTCGCTCGGTAGGCGTTTTCCCGGACGCGCTGGAAGTCCCCATACAATGCCCCCGGGCCGCCCCTGAGCGCCATTGACGCGGCTTCGCTGCCTCGCCTGTGGTCGGATTCCGCCGGACGCTTTCAGCGCCAGCCGGACGCCGCATGAAGTCCCGACTCTGGGACGCGGCCACGGCAGCAGCGGCCAAAAAGGCCAAAAAACATTAAAAACTCTAAATTTTTTTAAACTGTTTTTTTAATTATATCTTCTATTTCGCCCTAAAAGGGCACTCATTTCATTCATTTGGCAAAATAGGAGAAGAAGAGAGAGTTGTGAAGAAAAATAGGAGGAGAAGAGAGGGCAACCAGCAACTTGTTGAAGAAAAATCCAAGAGCATATATCATTTGGGGAGCTTCGTACCAGCAAGGAGGTGCATTGAAAGCTCATTACCAGTGATTTGGAGGAGTTTCTATTGCATTCCAAGCTAAATCTAAGAGGTAAGTTCGATTTTAATTGAGTTTTTTTGTGTTTTTTTAACAAATATTTCATTGTAATTTGTAAAATTCACTATTATTTTGAGTTTGCATATTTTTTTTTACAAACCCTACTTGCAACTTAAATAATTTTAGAAACCCTATTTTGTGCAGCCACATTCATTTGCAAATCATACCATATTATTATTTTCACAATGTCTCATACCCCAGTCAGAAAAGACCCTGCTTGGAAACATGCTGAAATCTTTCCCAGAATGAAAAAAGGAGACGCCAAATGTTTCTATTGCAAAACAATATATCATGGAGGCATAAATAAATATCATTCAGAACGCGATACCCGCCTTACGATGCGCGGTGGTTGCTCAGAGCACCTCCCTGTGTTTTTGTTCAGTAGTACAAAAGTAATTAGAAACTTTTGAAATGCAAAAGAATTGAAAAACAAGAGCCAAGCTTGAGTGCTGGAGCTGACAGGACTTGCGCTGTAAGTGGAGATGCTTCTTCCATGCCTCCATACCGCCTTAGTGCGTTAGTGCTTCCTGTAGTGAAAGCCGCTTTCTCAGAATGTACAATGCTCTATGCGCATTCTAGTGCTGCATGCCATGGAATGCTAGTGGTAGTGGCGCGTATAGGCATTGGCCTCTAGAGTTCAGAAATCTAGGTGGACTCCATATTTTGTAACATCGCGACTACTCCCGGTTCCCAACCGCCGAGGAAAGCATGGGGTTGAACAAGGGACTTACATTACGATGCGCCAAAAGGTAATTGCGCACTTTGTACCACCGCGACCATTCTCCATGTAGCCGTGTAATTTTTTTCGAGTTAATTGTTTTAAAATTTTATTTAAATTTTAGAATCTAGATGTATCTCTATTATTTCATTATCTAATCTCAAATTTTAGCAATACTTATGCAATCATCAATTTCGCGGCGTGACATGTTATAGGTCACCTTTCTGGCAAAACATGGTTGATGCGATAACTATCTGTGGGGCGGGGTTCAAAGCCCCTAGTGAAGATGAATTAAAGGGCCCACTTTTGACTCAAAAGGTGGCAGATGTGAAAGCACAATTACAGGAGCAACGCAAGCAGTGGAGCATGATTGGTTGCACCATCATGACTGATGGTTGGACTGATAGGAGAAATAGGACGTTGCTTAATTTCCTAGTTTCCTCCGGAGGTAATTGTTCTTCCTTCAATGCATTGGAATTTGAATTTTATTTAGTGAATCACATAATTTAATATGGCTGATTTATGTTTTTTAATTTATTGAATAATTGGTTTTGTTTTTTTTCTTCAGGTGACACCGTCTTCATTAAGTCCATTGATGCTTCTGGCCAATTCAAAAATGCCACATACCTATGTGAGGCCATAGAGGACGTGATAGCTGATGTGGGGGAAGAAAATGTAGTGCAAGTGGTGACAGACAATGCAGCAAATTATGTTGCTGCTGGTAAATTATTGATGGAGAGGCACCCTACTATTTTTTGGACTCCATGTGCCGCCCATTGCATTGACCTCATGTTGGAGGATCTTGGGAAGCTCCCATGGACCAAAACATGTGTGGAAGCAGCAAAAAACGTTTGCAAATTTGTATACAACCACACATGGGTGCTTAACCTTATGAGGCAATACACAGGGTTGAGGGAGTTGTCTCGTCCTGGCATCACCAGGTTTTCAACAAATTTTATCACGATGCAATCCTTGATTCGGTCAAGGGCAGCTTTGAGGCGCATGTTTACTAGTGAGGAGTGGTCTTCCTCATCCTTCTCTACACGCACTGCAGGGATTGCTGTGGCTGATTGCATTTTTGATGAGCAAGGTTTTTGGACACCAATGGATGAGATTGTGAAGGTAAAATTTAATTCTTTATTATGTTCTAATTTTTAATCATATCTTACTTTTATTTGTTTATTTTCATTCACACTTATTTGTGCAACATGTTTGCACTTTGCAGTTTATTGAGCCCTTGCTAGTTCTCCTACGAGTTGCAGATGGGGGAGAAGCCCTCGCAATGGGCTACATAAGGAGGTGTGGTATGGATAGCCAAAGCAGCTGCCAGATCGGGCTTATGGTGGGCTGAGGAGGTACATCGTCTCATTTGGGATATCATTGATAGGGAGATGGCAAAACCAACTTCATATCTATCCATGCACCAAGATGTTTCCAACCGCCTTCCAATTCCAATCACATCTCCTCGCATGCATAGAGAAATTTAGTGCGGGCTCTACACCCACATTGAGCGGATGTTGCCCACTGTTACTACACAGGTGGTGTAGGAGATAGATGCCTTCACTAAGGCATAAGGAGACTTCTTTGCACGTCAAATGTGCAAAGATAATAGGACAACATTACTACCAGGTAAAAATATATTTAAGGGCATAATTTTCATCTCTTTATATTATAATTTATTATTAAATGTTGAACTTGAACTTGAAACTTGAAATGAGCTTGATTTTGTTTCTTTTTCTCATCTCAGATAGCTGGTGGAATATGTTTGGTTCTGATACACCGAACCTGCAAAATATTGCCATTCGTATATTGAGCCAGCCATGCAGTTCATCTGGTTGTGAGCGCGATTGGAGTATGTTTGAGCACATACACTCCAAGAAGCGCAATAGATTGACAGTGGAGAGGATGAACGACTTGGTATATGTTCATTACAATCTTCGGCTCAGATACAGGAAGCTTTTTGACCATGACAAAACCCCGATCAATCTAGACGAGGTTGATCCACAGTCTGAGTGGACCACTGAGGCTACAGATGCAGCCTTTAGTGACGAGGACCTTGATTGGGTGGACCAGGCAGAGAGAGAGGCCGAGGTTGTAGCCATGGCCAGGAGAGGAGGCTAGCACTCCAGGAGCACATAGCTACTGTGGTGAGAGTGGTATGGGACCTCAGACAAAGTGCAGATTCATGGGTCGCAGCCTCAGCAACATCATCCAGCCTTAGACGCCTTCAGTAGGAAGGATGCAAGTATCATAGAACATTTTGGATTTTGTCATATTTCATGCTTCATATTTATGTGGAACATTTGATGTCATGGATTTCATATTCCATGAGTTTTGTATACATTTGACTAATTTTATATATTCCAGGATAATTTCCTTCAAAGAACGCTAACTACAATGTGTACCTTATACCTTATGTAATCGCTTGCATACTTGCCGTGACTGGAATTTGCTTTTATTTGTGCCGTATCTAATAAAGGGTGCTTGAAACAGTTTTAAATCCTTTAAAAATCTCTAAATTTCTGTGGTTTTTTCAACTTTTACTTCCTTGGTGCACATGTCAAGGCTGCTGGCCCCACACCCTCCCGGGAGGTTGCTTCAGTCCTGCCACGAAGTCGCCTCGTTAGGCCCTGAGCCGCTGGCCCTCATGGCTCTCGCTACTATGGTTCTAATATCTTAGTTGTTGTTAGCAATAGGGATTAGATTTACAATTTTGTATATTGTTGGCCTGTTATTTTCAGTCTTTGGTGCAGTGTCTGCTAGTTTGGAAGTTGGATCCTTCATTATTAAATATTTCAGATTATTACTCAGACATCACTGTTATTGATGTGATTTTCTTGGTGATATAGAGTTTTACCCATTTTAATACAATCTATCAAAATTTTTTTTATCAAAAAGAAGAAGCAAGACCATTTCTATGGTTTAAGAATATTTCTTTAATAAAATGCAGTTTATATTAGATTAGAGGCAAACAAGATCAGATTGAACTGTATATTAAAGCTTAGAAGTATGCATGAAGATTGCCTCTCCGACATAGGTGAGAAGGACTAACATGCCAGCCAAGTGGGCATCACTTGAGACAGTTCCTAGCATTTAGGTGCATATAAGGTGTACTTTTTGATTTTCCAGTTTTAAACAGGTATGCCAGATAAAATATGTTATGTTGTAAAGGGGGTCCCAAGAAAAAAATGGAAGCAGCAACATTATTCAAATTCAAGGGTAAAATTTAGAAGCATGCAAACATAGGTTTTGAAAGAGTTTAACCAAGTGAGTCCCTCATGATGTCAACCTAAGCACCAAACTCAAGAAAGATGTGCATATGGTGCAGGCATTATATATTGGTTAAATTTGATGCACCCTTTTCCGCACTGCATTGTGGGATTCCATGATTCTCTAGGTACTCCGTTACTTTTCTTCATTTTCACTTGAATTTGTCTGCTTTGCAGCTTGGAAATTTTGATTAAAAAATTATGTTAGGGTGATTAGTTTTCAAATTTTTTCTGTATCAGGTGCATCACATGTCAAAAGTCTTGTCTGCAAAAACAATCTTTAATATGCATGCAGATGCGCGAAGTGTTGAAAGTATAGATAAAAACATATCAGTAAAGCAAACATATGGGCATTCTAACCTGTAATGTTGTGCTGTTGATCCAAATCAATGACTGTGCTGCTGCTCTACGATCATCTTTGGGCAACCAAGGGCTGCTGGAAAAACTGATGAAAAGAGGGAAGAAAATAATTATCTACAACGAAAAATTGAATATTCTACCAAATTCCTAACACAAACTCCAACCAAGAGAAATAAATTATAGCTTTCTCTGATAGATAGAAGGAAACCTTTACAACAATTTTGAATAAAAAAGGAGCATGAAGCATAATTAAGTTTGCATTGAATCCACTTTTAGGGAGAATAAGCAAGCCTGGAAACATGAAAAAGGGATGCCTAGAACCTAAAAGTCCTAGGCAAAAGGAAACAGCCAATAGCTGTGCAAAAAATTAAAAAGAAAACAAAAAATATTAAAAAACAAACTATTTAGGTTTTAAAAAAATTAACAGAAAATTTGAAGTAAAAATGTTTTTTCTTGCTAACAGTAGCAACCAGTGTCAGATCAAAATATTTTGGTACTACATCATACAAAGTTAGAAAGACTCAAATAATTTTGAACCTTATAGAGTTACTAGTACTACATCACACAGTGACACACAAAATTAAATCATATATACGAATGTAGGCTCAAATGGATTGGGCTTGATATGCTGCCTCTAGATAGCCGAGAAGGTTATGGCCTCATCAATGTCATCAACATCACTATGGAAATACAGACCCTTTTTTCCTTTCAAATTTGTTTTTCAATTATTTTTAAAATTTTATTTCTATGAGGGGCACCCGAGGGAGAATGAGTCCCCATGGGAAATGAGTAGGATGATCAAGTAGGAACTTCCATGAGTAATACCTTTCAAAGGATAGTTCAGAGATGTCCTAAATGTTCTCATTTTGGGTGCATCCCCTGGGGAAATGAGGGTTGAGATCACCTTGTGGAATATGGAATTTTATAATATAATGGTGGTGCAAAGGGATATTGCCACACTTTCTTTTCTCAACCAAAAAAAAAAAAAAAACTGCTAGCATACCTTACAGTTAACTTGATAGGTGCAACGTGAAAATTTTCAATATATATCTTTCTCCTCCTCCTTGCTAAGAGGGAAATGTTTTGCCAAGGAGCACCAATTGGCCTTACTGCAACAGGAGATGGCCAGCTTCTGTAACTCTCCATGATTTTCATAACCTTTAAGAAATGCAGCTGACTTGTGTGTGGGTTCTTAATAAATTCAACAATCTGAGGGTCAATAAAATGATCTTTAACTTGATCCATGCCATATTTTACTGGCCACATCTCAAAGTTTTGTGCCTGTGTGGTTCCCCTCCGAAATCTCCAAGTGACACTTTTTATGAAGTCCAACAAACGAAAAATCATCTGGTCTTCAAATTCAAGACGTAAAGGTGCAAATCTGAAAAACAAAAAATACAAAAAAAATCACTCAGGTCAGAAACTCCATAATGCCCATCTATGAGCTAAATGCAAAAATGATCATCGACAAAGAAGACAAATCAAATCAACAATGCCCTCATAAATTGGGCATTGTTAAGTCAGAGAGTAAAAATCTGATCTAGCAAACAGATATTATATTACCTTACAGTAACACACTCAAAACAATTTACAGAGGTTGCCATGTGTCGCCACTTTACTGCACCCAAGTAGAATGCAGGCTCATGTGAAAGGTCATATATATCAATTGTATCTTCTTCGACCATAGAATCAAGGCTATTTTCCTTATTTTTCCCTTGAATTACAAAAGCTCCATTAGAAGTGTTGTCCATAGATACCATTACAGGATATATGGGATGGGGAAGCTGGTTATCAATTTGAAATGATGCTACTTGAAAAACAAACTTCTGTTGATGTAAGTCCTGCAATATTTTGATCTTGATTCCTCTAACACAAGCAAAGACTAGTTCCTACAAAGAAATAATTGACAGTGAATGGATGGAAATGAAAAGTACTGCGACAATTAATCTACAAAGAATCAAAAGAAAATGTTTTGGAGCACATGCTCACCTTATTATCTACTTACAGACTTTCTTAGGTTATATTGCTGTATATTTCAGTTCCACAGAACAGTTTCAGTCATTTCTTTCTTTCTTTCTTTTAATCACTTTACCTGAGGAATAGAATCTACCATGGCAATTCCAATGAAAGGCAAACAGACTGTGATTTTTGCACTGAATTCTGTGCAATTCTCTCCATTCTGGTC